>JAECUM010000771.1:0-118023 GCA_016617855.1 Megalonaias nervosa
GAGTTAATTTTTAATTCCGTATTTTAGAGCGTGGAACCGTCTTATTAGTTTCCAGATTTTCTATTTATGTCACGCACGTTTATTAACATGAGAGTTATCGTTCTTAGCCATTTCCGGAAAATTGATACTACGAAGGATACATTAATTGCATTTATGTCACACTTATTCATAAGAATGTATGGTATGTTCATTAATTTTACATTTTTCAATCAGAAGTTTTGGTATTTAAAAGTCAAAGTAGCAGCATTAACATTGTAACATTCACATTTTTACAGGTGGAACAATTCAGGCAATCAAAACTGCCATTTTCATTTCACAGTTAACGTGTTACAGGACATTGGCGATGCACAATTCAGTACAGGTGGGTGGGATTGTTACTCTGAGTGTGAAGAAATTGGTAAAAATTATGATAATAGTGATGTGCCGTTTCTTTCAGTTAAGTATTCTGCAACATTTTTAACTTTATTGTACACAAATATTCATAAGTTTCTCTCTAGAAACGTTGATGAAGTGTCGATCAATATGGAGTCTCTTGGTAGTGAAAATTAGATGTCACCGACACTTATGAACAATCCATATAGTGGCAGTGAGAAGTGGACTTTGTATAAAACTTTGAGAAACAATAATTAAACATGACTTTTTTTTCTACAACTACTTTTTGCAAATAAATGGATTTGTGTCAGTCCTGAACAACTTTGACATTAGTCCTGCATGTTAGACCTCGACGCTGATATTTATGTTTTGGGCATCTAGTTCTTAGTGTCCAAATAATGGTGCTGTGTAGCATGTTCCGATGTCGTTTAACATCAGAACGACAAGTCAAATTTTCAGGAATATCTCACTTGGCACCCCATATCGGCGCTTTTCTACAAATTAAAGTTATAATGTTTTAATCAGACATTACTTTCTCTGATGTCTTTTTCCTACGACGTTCAAATTCCCACACAAGCAAATGGACATGTTTTTTTTAAGTTCCATTGGCCTACATTTCAGTTGGCTGGAATGCGATGGAAGCCGGAAATCCGAGATCGGTTAAAAGGATGATATGAATCTTGAACGAAACAAATCTGTCTAAACACTTTCTTCAATATTAATATATTTTTATTTGTTTAAAGAAGTATACTTCAGCATAACCCAATTTTGGTATTCCCGGCTTCCATCACATTCCAGCCAACTGAAATGCAGGCCAATGAAATTTTAAAACAGGTTCATTTTGTTGTGTGTGAATTTGAATGTATTAGAGAAAAGACATCAGGGTAAGTAAAGTCTGACTAAAACATTATGACTTTACTTTGTAGAAAAGCATCATTATTGGCTGACAGTTGTGTGAGATGTTCCTGAAAATTTGACTTTCATTATGATGTTGGTCGACATCAAAACATTTAGGCAGTAAGACTTAGATGCCCAAAACATAAATATCAGCGTCGAGGTCTTACATGCAGGACTACTTTGACAGTAGTTCCTAAAAAAGGTGGAGGGGTGTGTGTTTTTGTCCATAAAGAGCATTTTATGTCAAAGACAATAAAACAATTGTACATGTATTTTGGTAATAATAATTACAGAATTTTCAGTTAAAAACATTATGATGATCCCAAAATGAACAACGTGGAATATTTTCATATTCTCTACTTACATATCTTTCTGTACATGTTGTACATCTATCTATTTATCTATTCTGCCACAATTGGTAATTTAATTTTCTGTACTGTATTTATTAATGTGTCTTAAGTTTAAATCTCAAACCACTTCCTTGGTATCCCAGTGATAGGTTAAAGGCAAAATTTGAAAAATATAAGACTTTGGTCTCGTATTTCCCCTATATGTAGACCAACAGCCAGATTAAACACAACCCTGTATCATATTTTCTAAAGCATCTTATCATCCGATGTCTTAGCAAATGACCACTGTACAACAATAAGAACAAATTTACCCAGTGTGACAGATGTCACACACAAAAAAATATCAGTAACTATTTATCACCAATACTGAAAAATGTCACTATTTGACCACTGATATACGTGTAATTGTATAACTAAGCATCGACTGTTTCCCAACACATCGCCTATTTGACCCATTGTAGAATCCAGTCCAGAAAACCACATGTCATATTCAGTGTCACATAGCTCTTTGTGTGATACTTAGTTTAACATTCATGATTAGTGAGAATTATAACATCCAACAGAACTGGTTGAGATATCCTCTTCTGAAGATATAGCTTACCTGATCACTTTGTAATTCTGTTAAAATTAGTCTTTTGCTTAATTTGAACCACACTCTTGGTTTTCTGGAAATTCCTTCTTACTTATTTGCGCAAGACTGCTCCGGTGGCCTAGTGGTCAGAGCGTCCACCTTGGATGTGGAAGGTCGCAGGTTCAAACCCAGGCTGAGTCATACCAGAGACTTATAAAAATGGTACTAGCAGCAGCCTTGCTTGGTGCTCAGCATTATGAGGATAGTTTAGGACTGGTAGGCTTGGTGTCTGGATAATGTGACTGGGTGAGACATGATGCCACCACATGTCTTGTGGCATGATGCCTCATTGCTAGACATTACTATAAACTGTCACACTGCAGACATCCTAGTGGTATGCGCAGGCAGATCTCGGTCTCAGCAGTTTGTTAGGAGTACTCAGTAGAACGATCAACATTGACCCTGATCTGCAGGTGCATTATTGCATGGCAGATCAGGATCTTTGTTGTTTGCAATTTGACTTGATTTATAAGTGAGTATATATGATCTTTAAAACAAAGATAAATTCTAACCCAGTATATTTTCATTTTGCAGATTTGATTGATTCTGCCCTGACCATAAGCTAGAAGGAAGTGTGTATTAGAAGAGCCATCATGTATGACATGCCCATGAGCCTTCAGGAATGCTGCTTGGACTTCATATGCGACAACTTGGCCACACTGTGTGATGCATTCCAGCAGCCAGATTCCATCCAGACCAAACTTACCTTCAAGGACTCGGATGTCTTCTTTCATGGCAACATATCTGAGGATCTTCTTCGGACCTTTTGTGAAAAGGGGAAACTCACTGATGAAACTCTCTCACTCTTCGACCCTAATGTAATGAATTTAAAAAGGGTCTTTATAAAGGATGCGCAGCTTTCAACCAAAGGTTTAAGGATATTGAAGACTCACAAGATTTCAGAGTTAGAAATTACAGGGTTAAAAAGTGTGACTGTGAATGATGTAATAGGTTGTCTGGGTGAGTGGACACTGTCCAAATTGAGAACTCTTAATGTTTCAAACAGCACTTTTGTGAACAGTACAAAGTTCTGTGTAGTTGTATCTCTTTCAAAACTTCGAAGTCTTCAAAGTTTAAATGTTAGTAACACAGAATTCAACAAGCATGGACTGGAAATAATTGCAGAAGATTTGCCGTGCCTGGAAAGCTTGGACATTTCTAGTACTGCTATTGATGACATTTTACCACTTCGGAAATGCAAGGAGAGATTAAAGTATCTGTCTATGTACCAGCTGCGTGCAGTTCATACCTGTGATATTGTATCTGTATTGTGTGAGCTAACAAAACTGGTGCATTTAGATGTGTCTGATGACACGTATCAGAGTGTTCAGTCTGTGATCAACCTCCATCCTTCCAAATTCAAGATTTCTGACTTGCTTAGTCGTACACATTGTCTACCTAAACTTGCATCACTAGATATATCTGGAAAGGAAGGACTGAAAGAACCACTCCTAATGTAAGTTTAAGGCAGCAAAAATAATGACGATGATGTGATGATGGGTATTTTTTGTCATTATTACAACAAAAAAATTAATTATTTTTTGCCGTACGAAAACATGCAGTAAATACGGGATTTTTTATGATGATTGACAGTATGCCCTGGTCCTCTCAATTTTTTATGTTCAAAAATCTGATCACTTGACAAAACAAACCTTTGCAATACACATGACTAAAATTTGGGAATTTTGTATTATTTAAAAATTTTTTTTTTTAAAATTGGGATTAGTACCATATGTATTCATACATAATTTGGACTTCATGTTTTCTGAAACTCCATATGCTTTAGGCCAGGGACTCTGTGCTGAAGGGAAAAACAGAATACTTAATGTGGTGGGCTGCATGAACATGAACAGTTGTTTTTTATCACTAATTATGCCTATTAACTAAAATGCATATTTTCCAAAGGATTGCCAACATGGCAGTGAGCCATAAACAGATGTAAAAGATTGGGCTGTGGGTTTGACACTCCTGTAGTAAGCAATACAAATTGATAAGTGATTTAAGTTTATAATAATACTGTATATTCCTTGTTAATAAGTTTCCTTATACCCTTCCTAATTATTATGTCCAAGTTACACCTGAAAAAGGAATATTTGCAAATCACTATTGACTTTTAATTTTCAAAGAACAGTCCTTAGATCGTACAACCATAGCATGTAATGAATCAAAGAAGTAAAAATAATCAGTTAAATAAATGACAATACATTCAGGTAGACAAAATTATTTCATCACGTTTGAAATAAGTTAATAGTTGAAGATGTTGAGAGGTACAAATTTATTAAAATAAGGACACTACACAATAAGGACATGATTTAGAAGATTGGAAAATACAGTTTTCCCTTGTTATAATGCCCTTCATTATAATACAAGTCCATTTATAATGCCACTTTGGACTGTTATGTCTCTGGTCTTGAACAAAGTAACAAAAAAGAGTGAAAAGCAACAAGTTTTGTAAAATTCAACAAATTATTTATTTCCCTAAAATACAGAGAGAAAATGTAAAAAAAAAATAACTGACAAGAATTGCAGATTAAATTCCAAATAATCCTAGAATTTCTAACACAAGTCCTAATGAATCAAGTTCTTAATAAACTGTACTGGTATTCCAGAAATAAATCCAGTGTGAAAGTGTTGATGTGCCTCTGATGGCCTGGATAGTAATGATGTGCCAATAGTCTTTTGATGGATCACAATAAATAATATCCCAGAATATATCCTTATTTGAATTTCACTATAAATCCAAGCCTCTGTTCCCATAAATATTTTTTTAGATGAGCACTTTGTATTTCCTGTGAATAAATAATTTGAATAAATTACTTCAAGTCCAAATGAAATACTGGACACACCAATAAAACTGACTTCTGCTTCAGATATTATTGCAGGAATAAATAATTTTTCCAATAACAAGATTGTATACACCCTGCCTGACCTAGGTCACAATTAGCATTTTCTATAAAAATGACCAAACTATTGCCTGATGGAAAATTTCAGTCTAGAAGGTTCCAAATGTTTACAAGCTACAGTCTCAGTTATAATTAGAAGGTATGTAAGGAAAATTATGATAAAGAAAATGATAAACACAATGTCCCTGACTCGGACCAAGATAATAATCCTAATATTTATCTTTCAGTCAGAAAAAGATAAACAGTGTTGTGTAAAAAATTGTCACTGATTTTGGACAAGGTAAGTTACAGAATACAATTTTAGATATCCCACAACAGATCATGAAATAAAAAAAATAAAAACAATGACTACCAAAGAATGCAAATTAAATTTCGTAGCAGAACCCTGTGACCAAAATTAAACCATTTTATATGAATTGATCTGTCAAATGTATGACTATGTTTTGAAAGGAACCAATGTGTAGCTTAGTATTATATCTTTATTTCCTTTTTAAAGCATAATTGTTTAACAAAAATATATGTACAATTACGATGAAGTGAAAAAATATATTTAATTGACATAAACTTAAATTACTACTATAGATTGACAGATTTTTCATCACTTTCTTTACCATTAGTTTGATACAAGCCATGGTTGGTAGTTCAGTATCCCAATTACCATATTGTAATCAAGGATGACTGTACCAAGATAGGTTTTAAGAAATTGTTTACAGATTCAGCATTAATTAAAACCTGTAAACTTATCCATAAACATAGGCTGAGGTGTTCTTAAAAATACTATTGAATTACTAATATCAAGGCCCAGTTTCATTAAACATCTTGTGTTTTCTTCCATTGGTTAAAATTTTTAAATATCTTTCTTACTGCCTGGTATGGATTTTTGAGTTGTTTAGTGAATATTAAGCAGGCATTACAGATTAAAATATAGTCATAATATCAAGCAGTTTAGTGTGTTTAATTTTGGGGCAATTATTGAGAATTTCCTTAAATTTGAGAAATTCCTTAAGTTATTTTTATGCAACCACCTTTTGTCAGAGCATACCTTCACCAGACCTTGTGGATAGCTTACACTTAGGGTTAGGTAGAAACCTATCAGTTTTGGGGTAATAAGGTCAAAGGTCAACATAAAAGGGAAAGGATTAATCGAGTCATCAGTGTTATCAATAATTTTGCCATAATGGTACAAACTTAGATACAAGAAGTGAATCAATACATAACGGTACTTACCCTAGACAAGTTACTTTAATATTCAGCAGTCATGAATAATTGTTAGTCATTCCTTTCTTTAAATTGAGAATTCATCAATGTGAGCTGTTGCGTTAGAAAAGAACAAATCATATTGACAAACTCCACTCCTCTTGTACAAATGATCACAAGGTGACCAACTTGAGTGGCTTGAAAGCCGACTTCTTATTCAGTATCATGCTCAGCCACTTCCAGCATATATCATTGTAAAAGAGATATTCCAAACTTGTTCCCATTGTATGATTTAAGTACTTTACTGATCATTTAAAAGCCAATTTTACTTGTAGTTTCTCTGTTGCAAACAACAAAGATCCTGCAGATCAGTGTTTATGGTGTTTGTTCTACTGATTACTTAAACTGTACAGGCCGCAGATCTGCTGGTGCATTATGTGATGGCAGATCTGGGTTTTGCAGTTTCCAGTTGGACTTGACTTAAAAGCAAGTATATATGGTAGCTTTTGCAACATGGAGGGTAAGTTTTAGATTATGATAATGTGTTCCATCTTTATAACTGATCACGGAAGCCATGAAGGTTACCTGTGTTACAAGTGATGAACATTACACTGAGGGATGTTCCATCAAGATTGTGTCGTGGAAGTGCATAAAAGCACCAAAATTGAATATTTAATGATGTGACATCACATTATAGTTGCTCCACATTAGTCATGAAATAAAATTAAGTAAAATAATTAAAGGAGCAATGGGATATTAATAGAAGCAAAATTCTTTAAAGATAATGGGATCCATTATTATATGTGTTACAAAGGGGGGGGGGCAGCAGTATACTAAGGGGCATTATAGTGCGGGACTGCAGTATTTTCAGTCATTTCAGAAAAGGCTTTCACAGCCAGAAGTTATTATGTGACTGCATAATTTAGCTGCCTCTTGTTTGAAAATTTTGTCATATTTTAAACTTCTTTGTTTAATGTTTTCCAACAGAGAGTTTCTCAAGTCTCACCCTGGTATCCGATATCTTGGACTTGCTTTGACTCCGGCTTGCAAATACTCAATATTCCTTGGCGATCCGGAGTCGGAAATTAAGAGAGAAATAACAGTAAGTAAATTAAAATTGTAATTGACAGGTAAAAAAAATCAGTTTCTAGATGGAAAAATATTCAGTAAAACCAACTCTAACGAGGTGCTACCTACATATTTTGCAAGGGCCCCACACCAGAATATCTAATTTCAGTTTGTTCCAACTACTTATGATGTTGATTAATGAAAGCTCCCACTTTACATTCAGATCTCTGTATGTAATCTCTTGAAACCTGAACTTTTTGGTAGAAATAGGGGAAACAAGAGAGAAGTTAAAAATCAGAAAAATACCTGTGTGAACAGTTCAGAAGGTGGAGTGCAGTCATTGAGAAATTTAGGTGATATTTCAAATCAGTAGGTGAAAAATTCTGCTAGACCTCTGAGTGTTTACCTTTTCATGGTTTTATTTGTATATTCCTTGAAACAGTTTAAAGCCCCAATGCTGCTGTTTTTAAAAAAATTTCACCATTCTTTCAATCTAACTAAAATTTGGAAGGAAGGATATGATTTGTTAAAATGGAACTGTCAGACATTAAACATTCTTTGAAATAAGATGTTATGTTTAAACGATGTTCAAATATTCATTTAGAATTAAGAGGTGCCACATCGAAATGCTCAAAAAGTAGTGATAACATACATTCAACAAATTCTGTTAGTAACTAATATAAGAAAAGCACATTTGCACGTGGTAAACAGATAGATTTGAGAAGGAATGAAGAGAGGTAGGCCCGCTTTTTTATGCAGATCTGAGAGAAAAAGCATTCATTTGATAAAAATAAGACTTGGGTGAATGTTGATGATCAGCTGGGGTGCTGGAATACTTTGAAGAGAGAATTTGTGCTGAAGAGAAACACACCTGTTCTGGATTTCCTTATTATTTGGTAAGCATAGGATACGAACATGTAAAAAAATATTTGTACGTCAGTTATGCCTTTAAAGAAAAAATACTTGTAAATGCTAGGCCAAGTACTGCCTCATATGAAATGCAAAATGATATTAGCATTTCACATAAGGATCATCTACCATATCTTTTACAGTTTGGTGTTGGTTTCTTCTGTTTACAATGGTGACATCATCAAATCTAGTGTTCCAGCTCTTGATTGAAATTGGTTGACTCACGGATGTCGCCAGTCAACATCAGATTTGTGTGCATGTGAAAAATGGCTGGATTTCTCGATTTGGGAGAAAAGTTACAAGGCTCATTATGTGACAAAACATCGATGTTGTCAAGTTCTAATGGTATCCAGTGATGTGTAGGATCAGTATTTTTCAAGATTCTGTATTGTTCTGATGATTTGGCATATACAACTTTTTGCACATAATAGTGGCATTGGGGATTTAAACTAAATCACAGTGGTGCAGAAATGATATTGTACTACTGTTACAATCTTTACTACATTTCAGGTATGGTGTATGCTTGTTCTACATTCTAAATATATGCATTCTGTATCAACCAGTATTATTTACATATCGAGACAGAAAGGGCATTTTGAGAGTTTAATAATAATTCCCAGTACATAATGGACAAAACTAATGTCAGCATTACAAATCTGGGAAGAAGGAAATAAAAGGATTGTATTATTTAAAGTGTTCATTACTATAATCATCATCACCACCATCATCATGATCATCTTGAGGACCACATTAAGTTGAGGAAAGATCCAGAAACTTGATACAAATAGAGACAAAGATATTCATTTCATTTGACTTATTTGACTTTTGTTTAAAGTATTTCAGTGTAAATACATGCTCTTTACTTCTTGAAATTATGTAAGCATCTTCAGCTATGGAAAGGGTCATGTACATAAATTAAAATTAAAAATCTCATTAACCTAAGCCCTTTGCTTCAGCAAGATCCATTATCCTCCTTCTTTTCTCCTCATCCACCTTATTGTTGTCCTACACTTTTTAGTAGAAAATGGGGGATATAAAATTGGGCAAGTTTGTCCAGCTTTCCATCCATTTGTTCCAGTATAATTTGTGACTAGTATTTCCATTAATAGCAAAGATCGACTGCTACATCACAGCATGCTCATGATTATTCATATCTGTATCACGTGATCCAGCCTCATACAAACAAATCAAGGGCATCCACTCAAGCTTTTCAAGCAATTAATTTAACTTCTGAAGATGTTCCGGGTGCTAAAATCAACACTGATCAACTTGATGACTACGGAAATCTTCAATTAAAGAGATGGCTAGAATGCAGGGGTTTAAGAACAGTTGGAAATCGATCTGACCTACTTCAAAGGTGAGTAAACACAGAACAATGCCCACTTCCTTTGTCAATAATACCTTCCCTGAACTAAATAATCACTAAGCTGTACAAATAAAACCTGTTTATGTAAACGATTGGCAGTTGAAAGAAAGGTGTCATGAATATTTAAATGAGCTACCTGCCATACACTTTACATCGTGTAGTGGCTGCACGCAACATAAGCTCAGTCAGTTCACAACTGTCTGCCAAGGGAACATTAAGGTAGAACGTGACTTTTGATAATCATAATACAATGTAATAAGTACATCTTGGTCAGATACACTGTATTGAAGTCAACATATCAAGGTCAAATACATTAGAAGGGGGGAAAAATGAACGTAATATCGGGGAAGAATATAGCTACTATAGATGTCTTTGCTAATGTGTATCAAGGGTTTTAAAAAAGGAGTTGTTATTACAAGGGTTTCACCTATTTTAATCTAATTTTCCTTGAATTTTTAATAAACTTTTTAATATGTGGTTCCACCAACACCCCCACCTTTGGATCTGCCACTAGTGTCAATGTATTTATCTCAATCCTACAGAATTATTTTGATTAAGATATTTGAAAAAAATTTTACTATAATATTTTTATTTTTTACATACAGGTGTAGAGATGCAGTCAATGCAGGGAAACTAGAAGATATTGACATCAATATTGACCAAGGTAAATGGTTCAGTATTAAAGCAGAAAACAAAAGCAGCAGAAGACAAAAAGTTGCATCCAACAATTCCACCTGTCTTGGGATGGAAACCTTTTCCCACAAAGGTGATACCAAGTAACTTTAATTATGGGCATATATACTTCTACTTGCAAGAAAGTGTTGTACTGTTAAAGAGGATGGCTAGTCAGAGGATACCAACTTGTCATATATGACAGCAAAGCCTCTAACCAAGGGAATACTGTATGTAAAAAGTGGTATTGTATCTAATATGATGGACATGGAACTTAATGGAAACAACTATGTAAAAGCAGAAGTGGCAGCATCTATGCAAAAAGAAGAACGAAATGTCATGTTTTGTGCGAGATGTTAGCTGTACTTGTCCAGGATCAGTGCTTGGATGATGTAATCATGTTGTAGCATTACTGCTTACATTAGATGAACATTGCAAAGAGTTTTGGATACAATTCACAGTCTTACACAAGCAAACCATACGAATGGAATAAAGGAAAGAAAGGCAACAGAAATCCAGGGAAAGTAACCGATGCAACGTATTCATCGTATAAGGAAAAACAACAAGATCCTGCAAGCTTAAGTAAAGCTAATGAAGAGAAACTGAATGGCTTTTTGTGTTCTCTAAAAAACAATACATTTAGGACAGGCAAAATGTCATTGTGGGACAGCCTTTTTGATTACAAGTATTTAGACTATGCAGTTTCTGATGAACGCAAGGGAATTCTGAGGACACAAGTGTCAACCTTTTTTAGAAACCTTAAGGAGGAACGTCAGCAGTACAATACAGATGTATATATGATTCTAGGTACAGAATTACAATCAGACTCCGAGCATTGGAAGGCAGGTTGATGGTTCAGAGTTACTGCATCAACAGCGAAAAATGGCTAATGATCTTGGTATCCTGTTAAAATCACCAACTTCAGATGATACATTAAAAAAATTAAAAAACTACATCAGTATTCACATTTGGCATATAGATACATACACCTCACCAGACATGATATTTGGGATTGAAAATGAAGATCAGGCTAGAAAGGATTACCAGTCCTTTATGGTGGCTAAACTACCAGCAGTAAAGGTTGTGAAAACTGGATTTTGGGTCAACAGTGCATGGCCAGAATTGGGATGCAGCCCCGACGGGCTTGTTTTAGATCCTTCGGAGTCTGACAAATATGGTCTTCTGGAGATTAAGTGTCCAAAAGTTTTTCGTACAGTTGCTCCAACTGATCAATTTCAGAGGTTAGAACAAAACAAGGTAAACAAAACAGACTTGTACAATGCCTGTTTTGCGATTCCCACAATACTGTACTGGCACTTAAGGCCACTCATAATTATTATTTTCAAATTCAGTTCCAGTTGGCTATAACTGGACTAAATTGGTGTGATTTTGTATTATGGTCAGCAGTAGGAACACCTAATGTTGAATGCATCAGACGTGATGACCAGTTGATCACCACTGTGCTTGGACATGTCAGGTCTTTACGGTATGAAGTTGTTGCACCTGAAATGTTTCAAATGAGGGTTCCAAGAATGCTGAAACCAATCATCTAGGTTGAATGTTGCCTTATTTGTAAAGAGTATACTAGTTATATGATACCTTAAGTAAATGCAATATGAATAAAATGTTGCTTTGCCAACAAATACGTGCACTAATTAATTTCAGAACAAATATGTAAGATATGGTTCACATCATTCACAATAAATGTGATACTCATTTGTAGATATGCTTGTTATCACATCATTCTGAATAAATGTGATACTCATTTGTAAATATGTTGTTATTACATAATTCAGAATAAATGTGATACTCATTTGCAGATATGTTTGTTATCACATCGGGATCATGAAGAAAATAATACATGTACATCTATTTAGTTATGACTTTTATTGCTATTCTTGCATTGTATGGCATCATATGCTTAATCAATTATTTTAAAAAGTATGTTTTAGCTACAAATTTTACATATTTATTTTACAAGTGGCACCTGGAAATTCACAAGACAACATGCTACAAATACAAGTTGGTCAGTCAGAAGTGAAAGGGACAGAGGAATGTTTCCACTTTACAATTTGAATTTGTTACTCTCTCAGTCACTCCTTAAACATGTATGCGCGCTTTGGCAATACGTCTTGTTTTTAACTCTTCTTGAGCACTGAATTTTTTAAGATTTCCCAAGAAAGGTGGAATGTTTAATAAAGCTTGTCTTGTTATTAGTAAGTCTTCAATAGTAAATCCCCTGTCGGCTAAAATAAGGTCTCCAGGGTTGATATAATCCAAAAACCCACTTTGTTCAATGATGGCTCTATCACTGACTGCTCCCTCAGACAAATCTGAAGCAAATACAATTACTCCATTAGATGCTACTCCTATGAGACTTTTATATGAAGGGTGGTTCTTGTATGAAGAATGCAGATTTCCTTGATGATGAAAGTCCCTTGGTATCTGAACATAAAATTCAGTGCAGTCATTTATGCAATGGATATTATTAAATGTTCTAAAAACATGAGGTAGTTTGCCCTTAAAATGCTGGTGTTCTGGAAACATCATCTCGTGATAGCCATTGAAGTGGCAGTACAACAGCTGAATCCATGTTGTGAAAATTATGCTAACTGTCATGGCTGCAAGTCCAAAAAAAATGTGCAAGAGTATCAAGGCTGTATCCTCTTCTAAGACATACCAGTGTAAGAAAAAGTTAACTTTAGGTTCAAGTTTCCTTATTCCCTTTTTAGTATTTTCCTTGGTATTTTCAGCATCCCATTGTGTCAGGTTGTATATGCTGCCACCTAGAAATTCAAATAGATCTAGAAACTGAGCATAATATAATCCTGTAAAAAAGGTTCATTTTTGCATCAACGCTTCTTACACTATTTAAGGATAAAGATGTACTGTCTGATGAAACATTGCAGTTGTCATTTTTCACTTCTGTTTTTCAATTATTTCTCAAAATCATGTTTTCAGTTTTTGCATTCAGAAATTCCTTCTCATATACTGTTTGAACCTCTTGAGTTTTCCTTCTTACACTTTCCGTTTGTACTGCTTTTTCTTGTTGACTATCCATGAGGTCACTTGCACTGGCCTGAAAAACAAAATGGAAATTATATAATAAGTAAATACATATTGTTTATCAAAATCTATTTTGAAGCAATTTTGATTTTTTAAAAATAAAAACCTAACTACTTTTGTGCAATTTAACTGTGCTAGTAACTGCAATGGAGCTCTTTGAAAATGGGACAGGTCTGGTTTAGTAATCAGTTACATAGTCTCCCTTCTCTAGTTACCATCTTGCATGACAGTTTTTGTTAATTATGACATAAACACAAGTTTCCTCAAATATTTAAATTTTGATAGTAAAAGGTAAAAAAAAAATGAAATCTTGACTATCCCAGTCCATTTTTTGCATATATATATTCTGTATATATATTACTATACATGTATTGTTATTATCTTCCATAACTCATATCTGGTCCCTTTTACAAAAGTACACTGCAACTGCTTGGAGACCTTACAAGTACAGCATACCTAAAGAAATGTTCAGATTGAAGAAAAATTAAGTATCAGTTGCAGGCAAAAGTTAAAATATCCTACCTCAGAATAGTAGAATTATTTACAGCTGGCAAAGTTGTTACTTTGGACAACTCTGTTAGACCCTCGGCAGCTGATGTCACATCTTTTTTTTCAATTTCCCTGGGTTGCTTCTTTGGGTTGGTGCTTTTCTTTTCATCTGAAAGCACTTCACCTGAAATGAATTGAGTAAAAGTAAATAAAAGAATGTGTCTGTGTTTTTTATGTATTTATCTTGACTATGCTCAGCTGTCAATGTTACTGGACTTTCCAAGACAAATTTTCATAATTCATTGGAGATCAATACATTTTTTACTACCTATAAGTACACATACATAATATTATGACCAAGAAATCTGAACTAATATCAGACACTTGCTTGGTCTAGCTGTAGGAATGGTTGCCTTGCATGCAATCAGACCAAGTTCAAATCCTACAATATGCAGTGGGTTTGTTTCCTCAACTTTTTTTATAAATGCTGTTTTACCTTTAATATTACTACTGTTAATTTCTGTGAATATACACAAAACACAATTGAACACAAACATTAAGTTGGTAAGAAATCTGACACCTCAATCTCCTCATCACTCAAGAGAATACAGTTTTTCACTACTGGATTTAATATTTCCGCTATTCGCTTGTTTCAAGCAAATATCATCTCTCTCAAGATTGTGTAATTCAACATATACAGTGCCAACAATTTAAAGTTTCTATGATGCCTAATTTATATGCCAGATTTTGCCTAGATCAGTTTTGTATTATTCTAAACAGAAAGATAAATGTAAGCTAACTACCACATAACATTAGCTGAACATAAAACAAGCATAATAATATTATTAATAAACAATACCGACATACAGGCAAATGTAAACATGTATTATTTATGGATCACAAACCTGTTCTTCTGTGTGTAACAATGTAGGAATAGCGTCAGGATGCTCTAATGCTGGCCCTTTCTCGCTGACAAAATGTTTGCTACAAATTAAGTGCAACATTTATTTTCTGCATGTTAAAATCTTTAGCTGGCCTTCCACATGCCTTGATCCATTTTTTACATATCTCCCTATGTGTTATGGGCTTTGGAAATGGGATGAGAAACACACCTTTCATTTCATCTTGGTGTCTGTACCTGGAGTCACTGTTACAGGTCCAAAAAAAAATAATGTTTAGCTCCTTCTGATTTGTTTTTTACTTTCATGGAATCCATTACCGTGTTTTAAAATCATTTCATGCAACACGCATAATCCTCATACAAAATGGCAGATTACACTACGGCTTGAATGACATCCGGGGATTTGAACAATGACATCATTCTAAAAATACAATTCTGGTTTATAAATAGCTTGGTCTATCTTTGCTATTACTATTCCATTTTAACCAACAGGATAGAGAATTTGGCAGAGTTGTGCCTCATCTTTTAGCAAAGTTCTAGCTCCCGAGTTTTTAACTTGAGTTACTTTTATTTATGAAGAATAACTCCCTTAGTTATTTTTACATTTCAACCATATTTTTTTTGTGTAACTTGATAAGACCTCGCATGAGTTCATTTGTTAGCATTCTACATCATTGTTCAGCAGAGTTATATTCCCTGATTGTCAGACACACCCAATTTGAATTTTTGCACAAAAACTCCATTTATTGTAATTGGAATTCATCAAGATTTGGTATTTTGCTTTATACTGATGAAACTGTGGCTTTTCGGATTGTCAGCCTTTTACATCATTCTTTAGCAGAGTTATAGCCTCTGATTGTCATACTCATCATCTTTGTGTCTTGTTTCTTGATCCAGCATTCATTTTTTTCATGTCTCTTTATTTGTAAAGCAAAACTGGTCAGAGATGGCTCTTTAATTATAATTTTGTTTTCTGTACAGTTTAGGATTTTTGTCACCATAATGGCATACATAATAGATTGAAATAAGCATATCATATGAATGTTTAACGTTCCATCATTCGATACATATTGATGGACAGAAAGCAGTCTCATGCTGAAGAAAAGAGTTCAGATATAGGTTTATTTAATTTTCTCGATACATCTAATGTAGTTGATTACCCAAAACTTATGTGCTAGTAAAAAGCAAAATTTGAACCATAAATATTTCTTTTAAAAGTGGGTTCATCTTCATCAGTGCATCAGTCCTTTTGATTTGGTCACACTGCCATTTATATTGTCATGGCTACAGCAGTAGGTTATAAGAAGGAAAAAGAATGATAATGTGAAACTTTGTTTTTCTTTGCAATATTGTTAATTAGTTTTTTTTCTTGTAATGCTTGTCATACGATATATATTTCCAAAATGTCAGCATATAAACTCATGCAGTATTTTCCTTACTTTAATTATAAATAAGAATGTTATAAGCATACATATACACAGCATCTGTTTTAGTTATCATTTTCAGTATTTCTTGAAATGTTTTCTTTTTCTCAATGTCATAGGTTACTGGTGAAGCTGATGAAAAGCAGATTCTTGAATGTTTGAGACGATATGCAAATCGGCCTATCTACGTGCAGCGGTCCCTATACACACTATTTAGTTTTACCCAGGCAATGTCAGAGCCAAGGGAAGATATTATTAAGGTAGGAATAGCCTCTGGTTCTGTTATATAAAGCAAAATTATCCCCCATTTCCCAAATCTATTTATGAGAAAGAGCATACTTTCTTGGTAATTGATAGGTATGTAAATCAGTCTTGGAATTTTATGATCCTTCTCCAGAAATGAAAGCTATGGTGGAAGATGATGGAATCAGCCTGGTAGATTTAGTACCTAAGAAATGAATATCATATTTGATGCTGTCATAAAATTTACCTTCCATTTCCAACTAAGAATGATGTAGCCCTGTGTCTGCCATCACATTATGAGCCTGCAGATCAGGGTACAGCATGTTCTTCTGATTACTCCTAGCAAAATACATATCTGATGGTTGATTTGGGTCTATGCAGTTTTGCATTTTGGATCAAAGTTATTAGCGAGTATGTATGGTAGTATTTTAGATCATGATGATGTTATTAAAAAAGTTTTGATAATATTACTATTGATCTACAGATGTTGTCTCTTCTTTGGGACTGTCACATGTCATGAACTGTTTCTGTTATTTTGGTTCTAGTGCTTGATATGCCATCATCAGTGTCCTTATATTAAGCAGGAAAACCAATTTGTACATATCTGTTTCTTTTAAGTGTACTCCAGTTAAGTCAGTCACTGTGTCACAGGCAAGCAAACTCTGCATCCATTTCCTTGTTATGAGAGTCAGATATGCATCCAGCAGTTATGGCTATCATTGCTTTTCTCATTGTCACCTAGACATGTCATCAGATGCATATCTTCTAAGTGTGCTTTAGCCACGTCGGTCTCTGTGTCAAGGCCGTAAGCAAATTCTGCATCGGTTTCCTCATCATCAGCTTTATATACACCACTAACAGTAACACCCTTCATTAGTGTAATTGCTTTTGACATCACTACATAGACATATGGCATTTTTCTCTACACTTTCTTCAACAGCAATGTCTGTCTGCCTGTACTTTTTTTCAGCCTTTTCCAAGTTCACAGAGCATTTCTTTACCACTTTCTGTCAATAATTTCTCTGATGGATGAGTATCTTGATAGCATTCATCATCGGTGTAAGATTTTGCCTAGCTATGTAACCTTTCAGTCTCTCCAAATCATCTCAGTTGCATGAAGGTCAACATGGTATGGAGGCACTTAAGGTGGTATGATCATTCTTTTGGAGAATTTTGTCAATTGTGTATACTGGAATTTTTTTTTTATTTTTATTTGTTATATTTTTAAAAAGTGACACATTCAGACTGCCTTGTGCAGAAATATGCATTTAGTGTAAATTAACAAAACTTCATGAATGTAAACCAGGCACATTGAAATCATTATTTTGGACAGAAAGAAAAAGAATAAAAATAATTACCTATTAAGAATCCAACCAGGATCTCAGGTTGAAACTTCTATTAGTAACTAACTAAACGACCAGAGTCTATTATGAAAGAGACATTATGATATATGTTTTTTGTTAAGGAAGAGACATTATGTTTTAAGACAGATGATTTCAGTCATTTGAATCTGAAGTCAGATTATATCATCTTTTGCATACAATAAAATTACATAAACATGTTAAAAATTTATCTCAATTGATCTGCAGTAATGTACTGCAGTGAAAAAGTATAACACTAAACAAAATAAAAAAAATTTATTATAAAAGAAGGACCTATGTATTTTAATGCTGTTGCCGCTGCTTTTGATGTCCATGGTAATTTTACTGATTTTAAGAAAATTGCAGGATTTGTGGAAAGACTTGGGTAAATTTAGCAACTCATTGTTGAATTAACAAGACTTCTTGTTTATATGTTGTTGTATATTTTCATAGATCAATTGGAATTCATATAAACTAGTCCCTTCATTTTGTCTCTATATGTCCTTTAATATGACTTTTATTACAGCAATAATGTGTCATAGTGTCCATTCATAAATTGATTTTTATAGCAAAGTTTTTGTTGGAGAGAGACTCTTGTACCAAGATGCTGCCAGGACATGTGAGTGCAGAAATCATGCTACAATTTTAAGAATTTACACGCTTGGAAACCAAATCAGTTTTGTGCTTGATGTTCCAAAGATAATCTTTGTCTTGAAAATGTTGTTAAACAATGAACTTCATGTTTAGTGCCTTTTTAAAAAAAAAATGGTTAAATGAAGTCAGTCAAACTTGAATCTCTGCACTTGTTACTTTTAATAGATATGTGTTATCTTGACCTAATGCCAGTGATTGTTAGTTGTTTGTTATCAACATGGTCAAATGTCCATTTTTTACAGCTTGTATTGCCAGCCATGAAGAATCACCCTCGTCAGATTGGGGTTCAGATGGCAGCTACAGCCTGTCTGTACAACTTGTCCAAGTCAGAAGTGGGACAGAAAGTTCACCCTTCCTGTCTGAAGGAAATTGTGAATCTCACACTGCATGCCATGGAAAACTTTCCCAATCACCAGCAGGTACAGAATTTATTGATAGAAAATATCTATGCTATAGAAAACTTCCCCAATCACCAACAGGTAGAAAATTTGTTGATAGAAAATTTACCAATCACCTACAGGATGAAAATTTGTTGATAGAAAATCTCACATTGCATGCCATCGAAAACTTCCTCAATCACCAACAGGTAAAGAATTTGCTGATAGACAATCACAGTACAGTGGTCCTTCACTGTAATGTTCTTCATTAGAACTATACATTAATGTACAATGTTATCGATGAGGAGTCCAATACTCAGGCATAGCTATGCAATACTTTATGTATTTGCTAAACCACATTCTGGTAAGGTATGCTTTAACTGAAATAATATTATAAGGGTGTTCAATAATCCAAGAACACACAGTGAAATTTTAGTTGAGTAGCAGTTTTAGAAGTAAAAGGTATCTAGTATAATTGGATCCAAAACTGTCCTGTATTATATCAGGGACGATGTTATAGTGTTCCTCTGTTATATTGGCGACCATATTATACTGCTTCTGTGTTGTATTGGAGACCATGTTATACTGTTCCCATATTTATATTGGGAACCATGCTATACTATTTCTGCATTATATTGGGGACCATGCTATACTATTCCCTTTATATATTGGGAACCATGTTATACTGTTCATGTGTGATATTGTGGACCTTGCTATTCTATTCTTGCATTATACTGGAGTCCATGTGATACTGGTCCATACTGAGGACCATGTTATACTGAAGCACCTTATAGTGAGGGACCACTGTACTGATAGAGTACAGCTGATTTGAGTTTTCATTTTTCTATGCATTGCTGTGGGGGGTGGGGTGAAGATTAGCAGAAAGTCCCTCCATATTGACATTGTGAAAACTCAGAGTCACTGCATTTGAACATTGGGACTCACCTTGTACACCATACATCATTGTTGCACCATGTCACTCAGTCAGTGAAAATATTAGCACAAGGCATGACCAACTGTTGCATGGATTAAGAAAAAAAATTGAAAAATAAATCTGAAGTATAACGAAATGTTTGCATTGTCATACCTATTACCATAACTTGGAAGTTGCTGTGTTGAGAATGCATTACACTTTAGTTGCTTATCGTTTACCCCAGAACTGGTCAGTAAACAATATTTATGTTCTTTTAGGTATGCAGGATCTTTAGGCAGTTTATTTATCTTGCAAACATTAAGATTTTTAATACAGTTTTGAATTGTAAAAATTTGATGTATGAGCATAAAAATATTGCTAAAATCTCATCATTAAAAACTGATGAAACTCAAAGGGAAAATTAAAACCAGAATGACAAAAGTCTGATGAAAGTGTACTTAGTTTTATAAGAAGTATCTTCAGTAATGAAGTATTAGTAGCATGCAAGTTGGTGAGAGAGTACTGGTACTGTTTATACTCATAACTTGAGTCAAACTGCAAACTGGACAGACCCAGATTTGCCATCACATAATGCTCTGGCATATCTGGTAATGTGTAGTTTGTCAGGAGTAATCAGTAAAACAATCAACATAGACCCAGATCTGCAGCACATTATGCTAAGACAGATCATGATCTCTGTTGTTTGCAGTTTAACTTGGCTTATATGTGAGAATATATGGTAGGTTCCCAATTGTCAATAAAATCTGCACTGCACCTGTCAGTGAGTAAAAAGTAAAATGTTCACTATTTTTAATTAACCATTATTGAAGAAATTTAAATCAAATGTAAAGAGTATAGCAAAAAGAATTAAAGATCAGAAGTTAAATGAGTGGCATGTACAGTCTCAGCATCAAGGAAAATAGAATATAAACTGGCAGTTTCATTATCAGCAAAATGTCAGATGAAACTACAGTATACCAGATTATCAAATTTCTTAAAAGAGAGAGCAGCACACAGCTGCCAAGAATATAAAAATCCATTTTATTAATTTTCATGATTCGTGTACAAAAATTGTTTTCTAAAAACCCTATTAACAGTACTGGTTGTGGATGAAAGAAGTTTAATATGCATCCACTATCGAAAATATGCCAGACTGATTGGCTTTGTAAAGTGTGGTTCTCTTCATAAACATGACTTTTTGAAGAAGTGTGTCAACAGTTTTAGCTCTGAAAAGAGAAAGAAAGAGAGACAGATAACTGAAGACCTGTGTCCAGGATTGTTCAAGACAGACAAATACATCAGTGTATGTATTTTCACAAAAATTGCAGATTGATCAACATAAAACAAGCCTGAATATCGGACAAAAGAAACTTTTTTGTTGCTGGAATTTGATGTATATATTTCCTTACTTAAGAAACACAAGTTAAAATTTTAATGTTGATAGAGATCCACAGTACAATAGATTAGATATCCACAGCTTTTCTGTAAGCAAACAAACTAAAACAACAGAGATTTAGTTAATGCTAGAGAGAGAGATTTTGGATATATAGATTTCTTTCACAACATTCTGAATGATTCCATTACTAAGCTTGAAATTTATATTCTCTGTTGATCATGTCAGTATTTTATAACAGGGTTGACAGTGGCTACTTAAGCCTTGATTTTCATAGAACATCCACTGAAACTAGGGCTCTTTTACAGTTCACACTAGATTACATAGTGTCAGAATCAAAGAGGGCACAAAATTACATATTTCACAACCATATGAACATGCACTATTATTGACATTGTGTACCAGCATTACCGCTGAAGGACAAAGCATGTAGCTCACAATTTCAGTGTAAATACAATACAGTTATGTGTAACATGATGCTTTTTAAAAATAGTGGTGGTATTGAATTATATATTTGAAGATCAGATACTTTTGTTCTCTTACAGATGGATAAAGGACTAAGTTTGCTTTACCCTTTAAATGCCCATGAAATGTGGTTTTAAAAAAATATTATCATGGATTGACTTATCTCTGTAATAAATAGTTACAGTATAGAAAAGAGTTTAATTTAGTAATATAGAAAAGAGTTTAATTTGGTAACTCATCATTGACATGCTCCAGGATAATGACGTCATGTGATGAAATGGTAGCAGAATGCTGGAAAACGCAGATGATATTTAAGATAGAGCACATGCATCGTTCATAATGATATATTGTCAAGTGGTAGTAAAGGCCAATGATGACATAATATGAAAATCTTAGTTGGGTCGTAAATGTGCTCTATATTAAAAGTAAAGATATTTGTTCTTCCTTGCTCTTCAGAAGGATCGCATAACAACAAAGTTTTAAATTTCTTAAGCTGACTTGGAAGAAAAAAAATATGATTAGATTTATAGGTTTACATGTTTTTAAACATTTTAATTCATATGTTATGTAACCAGAGATTTACATAGTTTAATCAAACTTTCAAAAATAATTTTAATTCAAGTATGTGAACAGATTGGTTCATTGAAATATTTAGGTTTAAGTATTACAGAGTCTGCTGGAAATTTTTAATTTACAACAGAAGTTAATTGGATAAGCATTGTCTTCTGCTCCTCTAGTTCTAGTATACTTGTGCAAAGATGTGAGATATATATGTATGTACACCCTGCTATTTTTTTTCAAATTCATGTGAATTTGTTGAGTTGTCAATTTGCAAAATTCCATTAGAGACTTTCAAGAAGCTAAAATAGAGATGTTACAGTTCTGCTGAGTATATCTACAGTAAAGGGCAATCTGTCAGGAGAGTTCAATGATAAATACATGACTGAATTTCATGAGTATTAGATACAGTGGAGTAAAAATTGTAGTAAATGACTCAAACTGAGTATTATGCGAGTCTAACTCATGAGTCTAGAAAGACCTACCTTTGAAAACAGTTGAACATGACTTGTTGTCTTGTTGTCCCTCCCCCTCCCACTGTTTGCACATCTGGGTTAAAATAATACATGGCTTGGCTATGAAAGTCCTTTCAGATGAGCAGTGTAACACTAGGTCTATATTATGCTTTTATTGACTGCTTTTGCATTAAAAAAAAAAGGCTTCCATAATGTCTACATTGATACCGCAAAACAGGTCCAGATGCCAGGGGTGTGGGGGGTAGCGGCATCTATGTGAAAGTTGTGACTGAACATTGGAATATTATGTCAGTAAAACCCTGTTTCATTGTCCATGAACTGGCTTTTAAAACAATTAATTGTTGAGCATCATCAGATTTCCCTTATAGTCAGAAATGAACAAATTGACTCAGAATTACTCCCTCCCTCTTCCACCCAGTTTGAGTGTTTTTTATTTGATAGATGCTTGCTTGAACAAATACTGTAGAATTATTGGAAAGTTCACTTGTACTTCCATCAAATTATAAATTTGCACAGCTTTCTTTTCTGTCCAAATCTCCATTTACACATCTGTGTTTTTCTGTCCATTTACCATCACAATCTGACCATCTGTTTGTCCATGTATGGGTACATATATTTATCTATTCACCCATTTCTGCACATCCTTCTGTCCTGTGATCCATCTATAAGTTTGTCTGTCCTTCAGTTCCATCATCCAGTTGTTCTCAGATTGCTTGTTCATCCAGTCACTTTTTGTCTATTAATCCATTTGTATTCATCTTGATCTGTTTATCCTTTCTCCCTGGCAGTGGATCCATTCTGTCTGCCTATTCATCTGATTTATAGCCATCCATCATTTTGTTGGTCTGACAGACTAAACAACTGTGCATTTGCCTCATCAAACAGTTGACTGTTCCTGTCATCTTCAAAGATTATTGTTCATATAGGAGATCTGTTAAAAATGTAACACACCACCGTTTGTATTTTATTTTCATATTTGCATGCCTCCACCACCCAAACCTCCATTTTTGGAATTTAAAGGAGGATTGTTAATTTTTTGGGGGTGTGTGTGTGTGATGGAAATTAAAAGAGAAGGCTGTGATTATTGAAAAAGAAGAGTTGTTATTCTTCATCATGTGCCTAGATAACTATCTACATACACACACTGTACATATGTACAACAGTTGCATATTTTGCTAATAAATATTATGATTTCGAATCCATGTTATTTAAAAAATAAAACTTAAAAAACATTTGCTTTATGTTGTAATGGTGGCTTCACATCAGGTCAAACATTCAAGCTCAGCACAAATAGGAAATGACAAGCTAGCAGTGTACATGATTTAAGAAATACAGTGAAGGTGAGAATAAGGAACAGATTATTTTGTTTCATTAATAGTATCGTCATGAAACAGCAAATGTGTGCGTGTGTAAATTTGTGTAGGTGCTCCGCATAGAGTAAGAAAGTGTGTGGGTGCATGCTTGTGTGTGTGTGTGTTAAAGAGGATGTTTTATTGTTCTGATGAAAACAAGTGTTATTGCATTGATGTTTCCTTAAAATAATTTACTTCATAAAATATATATCCATTCAAATCATCCTACCTTACCCTTACAGTATTTACCCATATTTTCCAATAATACAGCATTAGGAGTATTACTAATGACGATGAATTAAGGTGTTTGATGGGAATGGGTTTGATGTGAAGGTGAAGAAACAGTACCATTACTTTTTCTATAGTAGTAGTTTCAATATCTGTAAGTAATCTATAAATAGCAAAACTAATTAAACTACATTACTAAAATAAATCTTTGATATAAAATGAACAATTTCGTGAAGAAAACAATTTTCGTGATACAAATGAGAACTGTTGGCACCTGATGCAACGAACCTTACAATGAATGAGAAAATGTTTGCCATATTGAAGAAACTTTTAGAATAATATGACCAATAAGAAACATGTCAGTGTCGCAAAATATAGACCGAAAAGAGTGTGTGTGTGTGTGTGTGTGTTTTTTTTAAAATTTTTAATGTAGCTTAAACAATTTTTCAGTCATATCACTACGATGTGTACAGTGTGGCAGTTTATAGTGATGTCTAGCTCTGGGGTATCATGCCACAGACATATAGCATGATGTCCCACCCAGTCACATTATCCTGACACCAGACCAACTGGTCCTAACACTAACTTCTTAATGCTGGGTGCCTAGCGAGGCAGCTGTTAGTACCATTTTTTTATATCATGACTCGGCCGGACTTCGAACCCGCGATCTCCTGCATCTGAGATGGATGCTCTAACCACTAGGTCACCAGAGTGGTCACACACAGAAAAGAGAATATGGATTTCTCCCTCCTGCACATCTATGTATACTATACACTAGTACAGACTGAATGTGTTGCTCATGATGTTGATGCATATCATTTGATGTTTGCTGTATTTGATATCATCATTTTGCATTAAGAAGACAGAATAGACTAATATCCATTAAGAAAAACAAACCTGTTCCATGAAATACTCATATAGTAGATACATTTGGATAAATATGATTAAAATTTGATGTGGAACAACTTTAGTCAAAAATGGACCTAGTCCTTTGATATCTTGGAGAAGAGCAGAAAGCTGTTCTGATGATTAAGTGTACGCACTAGTTAGATTACTTTTAAAAGCTTAAAATTCTTAGAAGTATCCATGATAACCACTTTCCTCTGATCATGATGTAAAATTGGTAAGGTACATTATTTCTGTTAAATTTGGAGTGCACACCATAAATTTTTTCATGTCAGTGTTAATGGAAAGCAAGTTACTTTTTCTAGCAGTGGCTTCATAAACTGCATCATTTTGTTAAGATATTGGTTAAAGGTTTCTTTCATTTCATATGCTGATAATTCCTAAACCCCAAAATAGATTCTCATTATACTTGGTGTGACTTTTTATGAATCTAAGACTATTATTCTAAAAAGGATGCCGTACCTCTAAGACACTTCATAGAGGTGACCTAGTGGTTAGAGTGTCCGCCTCTAAGAGCTTGAATTCAAAGTCAGTCATAGAAAACGTGTTAAGGTTTGTGTTTTTCAATAGTTTGTGTTTCCTGAACCACTTGATGGATTTCTTTATACTTGGGATGAATCATTATGAGTTAATTTAAGTGCGCCATGGTGGCTTTGTTCACTGATCAACCCCTAAACAGGCCAGCTAGGGTCACCTGCCTCTGTGTGTCCTAGGAGCGGCATTTACCAGTAGTTTCCATTTTCTTGGCATGGTAATGTGCTGAAAATGCCATTAAAAACGAACCTATCAACTAACCAAAAATTCTGCCACGTGTTCAGATTTTTTACATTATTTTCAAGGTCAAAGGTTGTACAGCAATGTATTTGATGATGGGCTTGACATGCAGGCTGAGGCCTTCTTGTATTCAGATACTATGGGCTTGACATGCAGGCTGAGGCCTTCTTGTATTCAGATACTATGTTGTCATGCAGGCTGAGGCCTTCTTGTATTCAGATACTATGGGCTTGACATGCAGGCTGAGGCCTTCTTGTATTCAGATACTATGTTGTCAGGCCTACATTAGTAGAAAGGGAAATGTTGTTATTACGTCTGGTAGAGATTGTGACATTCTTATTAACATTAGGTTTTGATACTTTAACAAGTTAGAATAATGAAATAAGGACAACATTTGCTCTAAATATCATATTATTATTATAGTGATATTTGGAGGTTTGTTGTCATTGTTATTATTATTATTATTATTAAAGAGTTTTATATGTATGTAATTAATTTTCAAGCTTTCCATAGTCCCAAAAGGGGACAAGTGCAATAAGTATTATTTTCCTAAGTTGCTTTTACCATTCTACTCATAGCTGCATACAGGCCTGTGATAGGTAATGTTACCAAATGTGCATTTCATATGCACTTTTTTGCATTTCATTTGCATTCCTGATAGTATTCAGTGGAAAGAACATTGCTTTCAGATCCTGTCTTATTTGTGTGCTTTAATAAAACAGAAAATGCATGAAATTCAAAAGACAGGATTTAATTTATAAGAAATAAAAAATGTAACTGCAACTGCTGTAAAAGTAAAAGTATACTTGTTGAATATTTGATTTCTTATTTTAAAAAATTTTGTTCAAATAAAAATTGTGCTGATCCATCTATAGGTAATGATGTCTTCATTTCAGTGGCGTTTGCTAGAACAATTGCATGGCTTGTAAGTAGTTACAAATTGCATGTTTTGTGTAAAGAGTAAAGAATTTGGTATTTATTCTCATACATAATGGTTTTCAGCCATGGAAGTCTATTGGGAATCCAAAATACAGATAAATAGATTTTAAATCCATTCATGAAATGCAAATATTTCATTTTGTTTTTGTTTATCATTAATTTCTTTGTTTTACATTCGTGTTCTCCTTCATATTACATTCATAATCATTTCATTGGTGTTTTGTTCTGCATTTCATTTGCATATATTTTGCATTTGGTTCACAACCAAGTTTTATGTCACTGGTAACATTACCCATTTAGGTTCTGTAGCTACCACTGATCTACAGTGAACTACACAGTTATACATGGGTGCTAAATACTCCATGCCCTAGTTTATTATGTAATCTGTTTTTGGACCCCTGTCATGTGTGCCTTACTGAGGGACCTCAGAAAATTAAGCTCAGGATGTCATCCCTGCTGGACATTGAGAAAACCATGGGATGGTGGGGGAGGGAAAGGGCTCTTCAATGTCTGAATACTTATTTTATAATCACATTAGGAATAATTATCAGTAAATAAATTTTTCTGATAAAGTTGTTCACTTTCTTGTGTAATTACCTTTATTTAGATACCCAGACCCCAGAAAAATCATGAACAACATTACTCCAAGATGTTTCAGCAACCATCCCATGCTGTTGTTGATTCATGACAAAACAAGAATCCTTTTTTTTAGAAACCAGTCAATTTATTTTGTGAAACAACTGTCAGTGATGAAACTGCTTTTTTTTAAAATTCATAAAATAGTGATGCTTTTTGATTTCTTTGCAAGTAACAGTGAAGCTTCTTATTCTTGAAAAAATCTCTGAGTACCAGTTCAGGAATTTTAAGTTTACTACAGAATTCTGGAACTCACTTTTTCATAATTAACTGAATCTGTGAAACAAGGATTTTTTTTTTACCAAGTACTGATTTTGTTTGGTTGCTTTCTTATCTTTGATCACATGTCAGTGAGTAGGCTGATTGAAGGTAGTTTAATTATATTACTTTCACAATAAAATATTTATAACTGTGTTCAGTTGATCATTTGAAATGAGTTGACCTAACGTATCATTGTGACTGTTAGCTCTTGTAAGTAGGATGTGCATGCATCTGAACTTTTCTTTTATTCCACCCACTTTATTTGAATTGATTAAAGGATGTAATTAATATGATAATACAAAGCATGTCTTCTTTTAAATGAATGTAGGAGTGCAACAAACACTTCTGCAAGTCAGATCAAACAAGGTCGACTCTTGATTAGTTTGTTACAGAAATGCTTGTGGACATAGATGTGCTAGTAGAATGACATTTTTCAATATTTGGATACAAGAGGGCATATTTTATTTATGATGATTGCACTGAAACCAAATTAAAAGATAGAAATAAAAACATAAATTTCACATGACAAAACTTACTTTATTAGTGTTTATTTATTAAATTGTTGCCTCGGGTAGGCATTAGTAACATTTTTATTGATAAACATTTCATCGAATATTGTTATTTTCAGTGTACTGAGGATCTTGTTTAGAAAGAAAAATGAACAAAAAAATTTATGAATTTTTATTACAAGTTACAAATTTCATGATACTTACCACCATTTTTGATGATAAAACAATCAATCATGGCTTCATTTACCAATTTATATTGCGATTTACTTCACATTAAACAAATGGGTAATAATTTTGTGGATATTTTCCAGTTTAAAAAAATGGGATTGATGACTTCCCAGCATTGTAAGCTGGTTGATGAGTTATCAAGGTGCAGGTTATCAAGGAAATGGTGTATATAGCTTGGCTTATGTTGCATTATGTTGTGCTGAGTTGGACTGTGATTATGTATGACATGTTGAGTTGGCATCATGCTGAGAATCCTTTAGGGAAGAGTAAATTATGCAAGGTAATTCACAAAGTTGTCAGGTTGACTGCAATTTATGCATGTGTTTTTGAGTGGTATTGGTGTTAATAGTTATATTGCCAAAATTACATTGTATGTCAATGAACCTCGCTGGGTAACACTGTACACCAGGATGAGTTCACCACCAGTTTACCTTTAACCTACTGTATTTATCAATGAATATACCATTCCCATTTCAGCTTCAAAAGAATGCATTGCTCACCCTGTGCAGTGATAGGATTCTGCAAGATGTGGTAAGTTCCCATTATGTGATCCACTTGGTAGTTGCCTAACACAAGAGTTACAGTTCTTGTGAATAGTTTATATAAAGTTATTTTTTTTTTTAGTCAGATACCATTTACCATTTCCTCTTTTTGGATAATGTAGGCTGGTTAATAATTTCAAGGATTAATTTTGAACTGAAATGCAAAACTTGGAATCATTTTACTGTCTAATACCATAATGCAGATAACAAATGGCTCTCTAAATAGGTGAGCACAAACACATTTTGTCAAAGAGCAAACTTTATAATTTGTTTTCATTGTCAATCACAAGAAGTAACTCAATAAATGATTGGCAAGTGGTCTGTAAAATGTATTCTATGAGGACTGTTATGTAAGGATGAAACAGAGTATGACTAAAAAACTTTTTAGCTAAGCTTGCCTAACTAAACAATTACTATAATAAAATTGTAAAAACCTTCAAAGAACTTTTCAAAAACTGCTTAACAGAATTGACCAATTTTGACCGAAAGTACCCTGTCATAGAGGTCTTTCAGATCTGTGTACATGAGCCTCATCTGCTATCAAATGTAGTCGCTAGTGCAGAAAAATGAGAAAAACCTTATCTCAGAAACTGCTTTGCAGATTTTGACCAAATTTGACAAAGTGTCATGGCATGATGGTGTTTCAGATTTGTAGAAAGCAATGTCAGTCCTCCATTAGATATACATACCATCAGTGAAAATTAGAAAACATTTTAAATGACTTCTCAAAAATTGCTCTGAGAGAAACTATCCTAGTATAAAGGTGTCAGTCTGCCTTAAGCAATGGCTGATACTTCTAAAAATAGAAATATATTTTGTTTTAAAATAACTTTTTTCTCACACATTGCTGAACAGAATTTGGTCAAGTTTGACTGAAAGCATTCTTTTGTAAAACCCTTTAAATTTGTACATAGGTTTCATTGTGGCTCAGTGGTTCCCATCATCAAATCACCCTGAATTGTCTACCTTGGTGTGTCTTTTGGCAAGGCACTTTACTTGCTTCTGTATGATATAACCTTTAGAGTATTGCTGTACCATAAATTCCAAACTACAACAATACAACTTGTACAAATGATACCAGTCTGCCATTAGATATGGCCACTGTTATTGGGAATAAAAAAAAATAAATCTGACTTTGCCCTTCAATTACTTTATTTTGACAGGACACATCTTTAGTTTTAAATTGTATTCTTTTCAAGAGACCCTATGCTCGGGGATCTCAGTAACAAATACAGTAGCAGATGTTGGAAATGTTGCAAGCTGGGATTGGGTTGAGCAAGAGGCAAAACTTCTCTCTGGTTGTTCTTGGGGTCAGTGCCACTGAAGGAAGTTAAGGAGGTCTTGCTTTTCCCCCTCATAAACTGAAATGGTGTTGGTGTATTAACTTAAGTTGGACCATGATTGAGAAATATGAAATTTTTTGTTTGAAAATAATTCTGTTGTACACTTTTCTTTAAAATTCATATTGCTAATTCATGTATCTGGACAATTTTTCTGAATATGGGTTCCATTCAAATAATAAGGAAATAAATTATCTTGTAGGATTATCAGGTTTATTTCTACTTTCAAATTGTGAGAGTACACTGTACTAGGAATCACTTGAAATATAACATCAGTCACTAGTTATACATAAATGATAACTGGCAATTGTTGGTAAGCCAGGCATTACAAAATTTATGGGTAATACATGAATATTTGACAGTGCAATTTTCTTCCAGTTTTTCAAGTATTGTAATGTTTCATTTAATAACTTTAATGTTACTGTTTTCTTTTTAGTGATACCTCTTATTTTGTTTCAAATTCCTGGGGGGGCGGGGGGGCAAGTGGCAAAGTGGTCTAAAGTGCACATCATTTTGGATCACTGCAATCTCACCTCTATCTGCATGGGTTCAAGTCTTGGTCTCTGTCAGTGTGGGTACGTGAGAAAGTTTGCCTGTAGCTTCCCTTGGGTTGGTGGTTCTTTCTGGGGTTTTCCTGGGTTCTTCCTCCACCAGTTATACTGGCCACTATGTATAGCCTATCTTGTTCTGAAAAATGGCATTAAACCCCGTATAATTTTCACAGGATGAACACAGCTAATGGATGATACATTTCTTTAAAGCTTGTGAAAAGTTAGAATGTGTGGAAAATGAAACCAAAGCTATAAAGCAATACATATAGTTCAGATTAAGAAAATTTGTTTGAAAGGCTTAGATTCTATATCTTTAGCAGAACCAGGCCTTCAGGTGTGTCCTAGCTGACCCCTGTACACCAAACCAAAATTGTATTTAGTCGTTTTCATTCAACTAAAAACAAACACAAGTGAACTTGAAGCAATTCTCTATCACAGTATCAGTTTTACACCAAACTAAAATTGTATTTAGTCGTTTTCATTCAACTAAAAACAAACACAAGTGAACTTGAAGCAATTCTCTATCACAGTATCAGTCTTGGAACAATAACTCTTTTTTAAATTGTAAAATCAGGAATGCAGAAATCTAAATAAGCTGCATTAGATTAACACATAAAAAAGTTACAAAAACATCAGTTTTTGAGTATCTTAATAAGACTCAATTGTCATGCCTACATTAATAGTACATTTATCTTTATAGTACAAGATGATCATTGCTTTTGACAAACATACATTAATAGTACATTTATCATTATAGTACAAGAGATCATTGCTTTTGGCAAGCATACATTAATAGTACATTTATCTTTATAGTACAAGATGGTCATTCTGTTTGGTAATCATACATTAATAGTACATTAATCATTATAGTACAAGATCATCAATGCTTTTGAGAAATGTCTTTAGTGAGTAGAACCGTTTTATACATTTCTGTCAACAAAAGAGTTTAGCCAGCCAAAATATGCAAAAAAGGGCTCTTGGAAGCATGTAATGTAGGAATGATATCATTTTTGACAAAAGAACTAGATGTCAGAAGTTTATAAAATGTGGCTTATAGTTAAGAGTGGTTAAAACAGTATGTATACATTACTTTTGTATGCTCATTTTTTTTCTCCGTTAACTTGACATTGTCAGAATCATGTAATATTTTACGATACTGCACTCGCGCGCAACTTCATATTGAACTCACGTGTGCAAAATAGTGTATTAGGAACTACTTTGTAAACAAATCATGTACACTCTTGTAGTAGACGCTTTACTTTTTGGTTGATTAAAGCAGATGTTTCGTGCGCTGCCACATTCCAGCTGCTTTGGCACATTCCGCGTTAACCTTTTTGTTACAGTGTTTCAGATTTAGGCTAGCTGTAGATGCCAGACAGGGTCCTTACAAATAACATGCAAGTGACAAGGCATAAACTGTCTTGTTTAGCTGGTAATAAGAATGGCAAAAAAATATACTTACAGTTTTACATCCTGAATTTCCTCAAAATGTACTTTCTTAGTTCTGCAAATCCAAAGTACATGAGCCATGTCATGGGTTCTCAAGCTTTTTACACATTTTGAAATTGTACTGTAATTTTGATTATATTCCAAGTGCAATTACATCCTCCTTACTGCACTAAAAATGAAATAAACATTATATTCCATAGCGTCTTTTTGATAATTGCAATTGAAAGACTTCATATTTTTCCCACATTATGATTTCAAACATTAAATGACAGAACAGAAACACATTTTCAGATGTCAACATGCTTCTCCCTTGCTGCTTCAATCTGATGTATTTCATGTAGAACTGGCACAGATAAATCCAGTCCATAATCACAAAATTTCGTAGAATTGACAAAAATACCAAAATCTATTCATTCCAAATCAAATGGAAAAGTTGTTGCAATGCGTATTCATTCACAATATGACTCCAGATTTCAATTTTAAGTAGACCGAAATGCCATTTTCATTTGAAAGTTCTGTCTAGCACGCGACTAAGTTCAAATTTATCTGGGCTGAGTTATGTGCGCATTATTAATGTTGTTGTGTAATGATGAATCTGCGCTTGTGTATTTAGTTTGGAATACGGTATACATTCATTTACTTTGTTTCTTGTAGTGTATTTTTGTTTATATAATTAAGCCTTAGGTAGAATAAGAAAATGAGCATATAATGAAAAGGTCACTGCATTTGTATGGGAAAATATGAACTCGTTTTGTTGGATGGATATAACTGCACTCCCACGGTCATGCAGTATTACCATCTGAAAAACTTGTTCATATTTTCCCATACAAATGTAATAACCTATACTATTAGACCATAGCTGCAGAAAATACCAGTCACAAAGTGATTATAGCATGTTGGACAGATAATGGCTATCCAGATGTTATTTAATCAGTGTATCAGTGCACAATGAATATGACAAAATAGAATTTCTCATATTTATGCAATACACACTACTTAAAACAATCTGTTTTCAATCGTGCAATTTAAAAAAAAGTTACATCAACATAACAATGTAAGTTTTAGCACTAGGATCTCTTTGTTATTGGATGTGTGATAAGAAAGTATGTTTCAATTCTACATGTACAGACCATTGTTGCTCTCACCATAAACATGTATGGACCACACATATACATGTAACCTGGAACAATAATGTTTTTAAGTCTGAAAATATTAATAACTAAAACCAAACTTTTTCTCCTCAACATTATTATCTTCAGAATGGTAGACAACAGAAGATCTGATTCTGGGTACAATTTACATGCAGTACTTCAGAGTGATCATAATTTCAGCTGCTGATAACTGGGAAAAGTCCAGATGAAAATCTATTTATGATGTCCTTTTTACTAGATTGTTTCCTTTTCCACCTGCTGATTAGCATAGGCTAACATTTATCCAACTGATTCACCAGCCTTGGAACTTAACAAAAATATTTAACCTTTCCTTGAAATAGTCAGGTATTTAACAAATTGAATGGTTTTGGAGTGGAGGAGAAAGTCAGGAACAAACAGTTATATTGTAAGAGAAATACCATATTCCACAAAATGTCACACTGATGCCATTGCATCATGATTCTTCAGGTGGTGATGTTCTGGTAATTTTTAAACATATAAAACAGGTTGCACTTCAGTTCAGTGGAGGGGTACAGCAGACAGATTTATCGGGATGATAACAAGTGAAGGCATCTTGTTCTGGCCATGTACACGATGGGTTCACTTATTCATGATAAAAAGCTACAACATTATGTTAAATTAAGAGACTGGTCTTGATTGAGATCATGAATGTTAAAAAGCAAGTCCCATATTTTCCCATGTAGGCCTGATTATGAAATTGCACTAAAAATGTATTCAGAAGACTTTGACTTGTCAGATTATTTAAACCAAAATGCACAGTAACAAAAATGTGCATGAGATGTTTCAGGCTTTCATAGTTGATGCGCAGATGAGCATAAAAGGAAGCACTGCATTTATGCCATGTTTTTAATTATGTTTTATGATGTTAATTATCATGTTTTATGATGTTAATTTTAATACACAAATGAATATTCATCTGAGTTTATTAAGAAAAATGGTTAAAATTGGTATCTGAATTGCAGCCAAATTAATTTAAACAATTTGGACATCCTGTGAAATGGGGTAGTCTCTTTAACCCACCTTATTAGAGGGATGATGTTATAAAGAGTAACCTTATAAGGAGGAATAGTTTACATGTGGATTGGTGAAAATGCAGGTATCACTACCACCACAAATATTTTGTATTACCTTTGTTACATTTGTTCTATTAATTTTCCTTTACTTATTTGACAAAGTACAGTCATTGCATGCACACCTGTATTGTTTTATTGGTTTCATGACCAGACAACACATGCTCGGTTATACAGGGGCAGATGACCTTAGAGGTCATGTTGAATAGCTTGTTTAGATTCTTCAGAAATGTAACCAACTAAAGATCTGTAAATTCATCAAGATAATTTGTAAGTACCATCTTAAATCATTTTAAGCCCTAATCAAGTGTCCCCTAACAACATCTAATTTATTCACAGAATGTGAAAAATAGTTACTATTGCTAATTAAGAAGTGACCATAAATTGTTTATGAAATAACTCTACATTTACACCACAGGATGTCCAAAAGCTAGGTACAGTTCTACCCATGGACCTATTAAATTGATTATAAAAGGTCTGATCATGATTGGGATGCTATTTCAATGTAATTCCTTCACATGAAACACAAATTGACATGTCCAAAAGACTTAGATGTTAATTCTAAGTGCCTTTACACACTGCTATTCAGTGGCATAGCAAAGAATTTGATATCTCCTCCTCCCACTGCAAAATTTGATTCTGAGGCTGCCTGATGGTTTTATTTCTAGCAATCTTTCTATTTTTTTCTAGTTCTGACTGACTTCAGAAATCCATGAAAAACAAGGATAATCTAAATGACATTGAATCAACGCAGAGTAGAGAGACCGGGCTGTGTGGGGGTGTGGGGGTTGGGGTTGGTTTTTTCAATAATTAACCTTAGCTTTCTTTACGTTACCATATGCATTATTTTTAAAAAAAATGTACAGACTCATTTCTAAAAGAATTGAGTAAGTTAACTCACTTTGAATGAATGTTTAATATATGTCACATTATGTGTGTTATTGTATTTTATGTTCATCATGTGCCTTGTTGTATTTAGGTCAGAATGTTTGACATGCTGAGCATCACTGTTGTCTCTAATGTGCTAATATGCTGGTGGCCTGGATTGTGATGATGTGCTAACAGTCTTTTGATGTATCACAATAATGTAATCCAACATTGTCCTTGTCTGAATTCACTATCATTACAAATGTGCCAGTCCGAGAATAATATTGATGAGAACTTTGTATTTCATTCAGTGAATAATAACTTGAATAAATAAATCCACCTAAATGAAAAACGGAACACAACAATATGATTGATCCAGCTTCAGATGTTAAGGCAAGAATGATTATATACACTCTACTTAACAATTGTCTTGTTCTTTTAACTCAAATTCATGTTTCCATTAATAATGATCTGAATATTTAATCCACAATCTTAGAGAAAATTTTAGCCTTGTATTATGTTGTTTATAAAAGAAATGTCCCTGGTCATTTACACAGTGAACTTGATTTTGGTCAAGGTCAGGTACAAAATACAAATGTATATAACATTTAATCATTAAGAAAAGCCAACAAATAATACAAGTTAAACACACATAGCAACAGTTTTATGGTTTTCTTTGATGTAGAATGAATCAGTTGTCAGGCAAGTTCTTTCATTAATGCCAAATTGGAAAAACCAAGCATCTTCTAGGCATAGAACTATCTGTATCACATGGAAGAAGATTCTAATCTTAATTGGATTGATGGTCTCCAGTGCAGTTGGCGATGTATTGTAAAATGTTTAAGATAAAACTTTTTCAAAATTTTGGAATTGTAGGCAATAATTCATGTAAAATAAAGTGCAGGTCACCAGCTTCTGTTGACAACCTTTGCATACTCAAGTTAGTAGATTACTCAGTCATAGGAGATGATCAGTATGAATTTATTGATATGCTTTTTATTGTACAGACATTTGACCGTTATCGTTGTGCTAAGCTGGTAATGGAGTGTCTGTGTACCTTTGATGATCCATCAATGAACAGGATGTCTGTGGCTATATGCTCTATTCTTGCAGCTAAGGTAAGCAACACCTACCATATATGTGGGCCTTTAAGTCTTTGCAGATTATAAGTCAAATTTGCAGATTTTGTACATTTTCCTTCCTTCATCCATATATAAGTCAGTGCTGAGTATAAGACATATCCAGACCAAAACCTCAGCCTCATCTTTTCACTATAGTTCATTCAAGGCTGCATCATAAATTTTATCCTATCTGTAAATTTTGAAGTCAGAATAATTTAATATAGCTAAAAGTACTGTTACCTGTCTAGGTTTGTACAAAAGTAACAAAGAAAAGAGTGAAGCCAACAAGCTTTGTAAATTTAACAAAATAATTTATTTCCCTAGAAATTTATTTCCCTAGAAAAACAAGGAAAAATATGAAAAAGGGCTTACGGTTTATGAATCAAATCCAAACATTAATCCAATAATTAAAAATATAAGTCCTATTACTAAAAAAGTTTTAAATGAATCAAAGTTTGAATCCCGATGAAGTTCCAAGATGGGAGGCGATGACCTGTTTTGTGCTGTTGTGTCAACAGTTCCTTGTTGAATTTTATTGATCAAGAATAACATTTCGGCTTTAGAATTCTGAATAATTTTCAGTAAATGGCTTTGTCCAAGAATTCTGTTGAGCACTAGATAAAGTCTCCAGGGAAAATAAATTATTTTAAATAAAAGCTCAATTCAAACTGACAACAACAGGAATACTTTTGAGCCCAAAGGTATGAATTACGACTGACTAAAAAACACTATAATATGTCACTTTAACTCTAACTACAACGCAGAAAGAACCACGTGATAGGTCATGTGATCACTTACTTTCAAGAAACGTAGTAAAACATTATTCGATTGTACTGAACGAATCTTACTATAAGATTCAGTAATAAATTTTTTTTTTTAAAAAGTTGTTTACAGTAGAGCTGACACACAAGCCAAGTATGACCTTGATTACGACAATGATTTTCACTCTAGGAAAGAAATAAAAAAAGTTGTTTACCAATTCTGAATCAAGGTCAGGAACTAGGTCAGCTAAAAATACAATGTAGCAATACTGGTTATTTACTGAACGAACTGAACTGTCCAAAAAAATGTCAAATCCAGTAAATAAAGTTATCATTACAATAACATGTAATGAAATAAAAATAAAATAAAAAGAATTTAAAACTAACACACAAATAATTAGATTACATATACGTAACAATACCTAATTCATTTCATGTGAATTATTTGTACTTTTAGCTCCATTTAATGATACTGACCTGAAAATTGACTGAGTTACAGAAAGGATAAAAGTCACTATGCTGTGTTGAATGAAACTATAGTAACTTCCGGTTTCATGAATCTTAATGGTATTACTATGTGCTGTTTCAGATTACATTCAGTAGGGAAAATGCATCACTGATGCTGAAATGTTTTACACAGTTTTGTTCTCTCTCTCTCTCTCTCTCTCTCTCTTTTTCTGATATTGGGCATATTTTACTTGATCATGATGTGCAAGAAGAAAAATGCAATGGAATGTCTTTGTCATGGTTATTCATTTCTATTCATTTTCTAACTTGTCTTTTCTAATACACATATATATAATCTGATATAAACTATATTACTAGTGCATGCTGCTTTAGTACAATACATCTGATGTACATGAATTTAATACTGATGATTGTGTAAATATTTTAAAATCCTTCTCAATGTCGGGTCCTATATTTTTTTGTTTACCATCTCTGCCGCAAAACGATAATTATTTTTAAACATACTTTTGGAGAAATTTTTGTTTACATATGAAAAATTATGTGACATGATAAAGCAGTTTGAATGAGATAATCCATATATAAGTTAATTCAGAGTATAAGACAAACCTGAGATTTTCTGGTCAAAAAGTATCGACTTGTATGCTGGCAAATACAGTATTTATTTATAAAAGAATTTACTGTTAGCAGTTGCATCATTTTTTTTTCGGTCAGCAGGTTTTAAGAGCTTACATTAAATATTCTCAACAGCCCACAGAACAGATTGAAAATGTAGAAAATCTCAAAACCAATGTTTAGACAACTCTTCACTTTATTCAGAATACCTCGGGTTTCATCGCAAATAGAATAACATCTCATGATTGTCCAGTCTACTTGTCATATTAGATACAGTAATGTCACAAATTTTCATGGGGTACCAATTTTTGGGAATTTCATCATTGCCTAGAACCTTGAATTTAAAGACCCCCCCCCCCCAAATTTAGCCGCATATAAAGAACATCCCCTCCCTCAATTTGTCATCGTGTTTCATTCCAAGAGATTAACAGACCCATTTTAAAAATTAGCATCAGTTCTTTAATCTGGTAATACAGTATTAGCTTTTACATGTGTTTGTTTTATTTTAACTAAAAAAGGAATTATAAAGGATTTGGTTGCAATGACCGCTCCGGTGGCCTAGTGGTTAGAGCATCCACCTTGGATGCGGGAGGTTGTGGGTTCAATCCCAACCGAGTCATACAAAAGACTTACAAAAATGGTACTAACAGCTGCCCGCTTGGCGCTCAGCATTAAGAGGTTAGTGATAGGACTGGTCGGCCTGGTGTCATGATAATGTGACTGGGTGGGACATCATGCTACATGTCTGTGGCATGATGCCCTAGTGCTAGACATCACTCTAAACTGCCACACTGCAGACATCGTAGCAATATGACTGAAAAGTTGTTAAAGCTACGTTAAAAATATAAATCACATCACATCACATCACAATGCACGCATATCCATATGGTATCCTGTAGGTGTAATTTCCACTAACTGTCTTAAATCTATATGTTGTGATAGAGAGAAATGAGAAAATGCATAACATGTTTGAACACTATTATTGTTGAAAATGAAAGAAAGAATACCAAACTGTACTTGTATATGAAAATTAGATATAATACTTATTTCAGATCGATTTGTCATTGAAGCACAACTATTATCCAGAAATGTAGATCCTCATGAAAGTATGTCTCATTTTATCCATGCCAGCTTAATCTCAATGAACAACATCATTGTAAATACCATCTGTACTTGCTTATAAGTTGAATGCAACTGCAAACTGTACAGAGGAAGATATGCCATTGGATAATGCACTGGCAGATCTAGGTCAATGTCGTTTGTTAGGAGTAATCAGTAGAACAAACAACATAGACCCGATCTCTAGCGCATTATGCTATGCAAATCAGGAGTTTTGTTGTTTGCAGTTTGCCTCAACTTATAAGCAAGTTTAGACAGTACTAGATGTATTGCTTGAAGCACAGTTATGATTGAAACTCGAGGTACATGCACTAATTACTGCAGAGCATTGAAGCTCACACTTCACTGATTTTCAGACAAAACATGGAACCAATATTATGTCAGTGAGTCTGCTGGTACACATAAGTGTTTGTCAGGTAAATAGTCCTGAGATTGTTTAAATTAAACAAGTCTTACATTCTCAAAGTCATGGATAATTAGGTCCAGTCTTTCACTCATTTACACATGAACCAAAATTTTCCATTCAGCACGAATCATCTTGATTGATGAACCATTTAGTAAAGTCTAATGATTGAAGTTGTTTCAACATAAGGCAGGTTCAGACAAAGAAGTGATTCAATTTTTTTAAAAATTTAGTTAGTATCTTCACACTTTGATTGTCTCTGAAGAAATCAAAGCTTGACATTGCTTGCAAGCTGCATTGAGCAAGGAGCAGTTGCTCATGTCTTTGGTTCACATTTGGAATGATGACTTAATCCAAACTGACAGGTTCTAAGTTTAATTTTAACAGTCTTAAGGGGAGCTACATTGGCTCAATGGTTAGTGTGTTGAACTCGTGACCAGAACGGGTGTGGGCATGAATCCTACCATTAGACCAAGTTGGGTCAGCTATCATGGGTTGTCATTGGGCAAGGTACTTTACTCCAGTTGCCAATAATCTAACTGTGTTGCTATGCCACCAAACAATGTCTCCAAACCAAACCAATCTTAAGCCACTGTGTTAATGCCATGGTTGTCAGAAAATAATTGATATTGCAACTTAACAGTATTTTAAGGAATCAATCATACACATGTACTGTAATAAAACATTAGCTTAGTGTTGTTAACTGTGTTGGCTCCCTTCTGTTGTTGAGTGTAAGTCATAGACTTTCATGTGTCTTTTATATGTTTAGACTGGTCTATTCCATTTTGGGCTAAATAATGCTCATTGTCAAGCAAATTTTTGTCTTCATACAGAAGCTTATAGCATTTCATGCAGCCATCATAGCCCATGAACCAGTCAGCATAATTATTTTAATGGAACTGGGTGAGAAGATCATGTCTTAGACCACATAAATGTGTCTTTCGTAGGTTAACTTTCGCATATTCAATTTTGGACAGAGTTATGGCACTTGGTAATCTACTTTGTATCTTTATATTGGGTGTTGCTTGTAAATAGTATAGTTGAAGAATTATTCAACATACTCTTGTATAATTTGATATGAATGTTGTTTCTTAGACCTTGGCTTCACCATTTTGGACATTGTTATGGTTTTCGTTGATCAACTTAGCTTTACATCAGATTTTGCTTGTACGAAAAGTCTGTTGAGGAGTTGGATTTCATGCTTTTAAATCATAATTTAGATGAGTAATGGCCCCTGAATGCCCAACTTCTAACTTTTGTTTGCCCACATATTGAGCAGGGCTCATTGTGATGCACCCATAACTAATGCTTCATATTCACTTTTGCTTGCTGCAGATTTCCACTGACAAGACTGCCACTTTGGGTGCCAAATCTCGCTATATGAAGAAGTTGCTTCAGCTTGTCAGACAGAAGATGGATAATCAGCAGATTGACATCACTCTTAAGTTTACACTCAGTGCACTCTGGAACTTGACAGGTAATCATCTTTTCTATCATGCTTCCAATAGCAGATAGCTAGATATAGGGATTACCTGTATAGTGACTTCTTTGTTTTTATTAGCAATCTTACAGTTTGTGTAAAATCATTTCATAACATAAGTCCTAAAACATACATTTTAATGCTGTTTTAACATGTGATATCTACTATGAATATAAGATAGACTGATCCTCTTGACTCTAAATTTTAAAGATATATTGCAATCATTTACATTTTGAACATCTTCATATTGTCTGATCCATAAATATAGGATATTATTTAGCCAAATTACATCCTTGCTTGGACTGTATTTTTTGTTCAAAACTTATCTGATAATTGGAGATGATAAAAAAGAGGTTAAAAATGGGTAGAGTACCTTTGTTAGAGGTCTACTGAATAATATACTCCTTTATGCAACTGAGGGTTAATTCAGCTAGTCAGAATTTACAACATTGAAAATGTAAAAGTTCTTAGATTTGACAGGTGAAAAGATTGCATATTTTATTGAGATGTTAAATTTTCACCTGAAGTTTACAATTCATGTGCTTTATTGTTATCTTGAAACATTTAAAGAAATATTGACAAGAATGTAATGATTCTAGGCAACACTGATTTATTTATTAATAAACTTTTATTCTTATTGACATTTTGAGAATAGAAAGATGTAAATATGATGATCACATATTTACTTTTTTTTCCAGACGAATCGCCCCCTACATGTCACACATTTTTGAATGAAGGAGGTTTGGAGCTGTTCATGAGCATGTTACAGGTAATCGTTGTTAGGAATTATTTTAACATTATCATAATAAGCCTTTTGTTCTTACTTGGCTCGCTTGTAAAACATATTCAGGATGTATTTATCCCTTTTATTATGTTTTTGGTGTAAGCATCAACGATAAAAAGTGGGGGTATGTAGGTATCCGAATGTCTGTCTGACCTTCCACCGATCCCCCAGTATTACGAATACAACTGGACCAAATTTGTCACTGATTTTTATGTTAGCTACATGTAATGTATGAAATAATATTAATATTGTGAATGAAACTAGTCTAATAATTTTCAATGGATCACCCTGACATTTGTTCATGTTGATGGCCAACATCAAAAGATGTAAATACTGATAAATCACTCTGCTCTTGCAAATTTTGTTTGAGTTATTGTCCTTTTTGTCCTGCAGCTGGAAGCAGTATATGAAATAATCTTGTAAATGCAACTTTTCTTGCAGTTTTAGTTCTCCTTGCCATTACACCAAGTGAATTTATGGATGGTCCCTTATCCCTCAGCTGCACATCATACATTGCCAGTCTTTCAACATTTGCCTGTTAGTATTATTGAGGCCATGTTTTTGATCCAGTTTTGATCAAACTTGCAATTTAGGTTTATATCATTAGTATCTCAGATAAGTTTAAATATAAGCAAGATCGATGCATATTAATAAGTTCTTCTTGCACCATCTCATTGGCTAAGCAAAGCCATGTTTCTCATCTGATATTTATCAGATTTGGAATTTGTGCTTATGTCATCGGGGATCTTAAACAAGTTTGATAATAGCAAGATCCACCATATGCCTGAGGTGATCTTGCATGCAATAGGCTGATACTGTTACTACTCTGGAGATCATATTTCTGATCTGCTTTTGATCAAACTTGGAATATGAGCCTTTATAAGAAAGTTCTCACATGAATTCTTTAATGCACAAGAACTACAAATGTTAATGAGGTGACGTCGCACTATGGTGACCATATTGAAAATCTTGTATTCGTTACTCCTTCTGGTGACCATATTGAAAACCTTGTAATCAGTTCTCCTTCTGGTAGCCCTCTTAAAAATCTTGTAATCATTACTCCTTCTTGTGGTCTGTTACGTATATGTAATTAAATTGCTTGTTTGTTAGTTTTAAATTCTTTTTTTTATTTTTGTTTCATTATATTTTATTGTAATGATAATTTTCACTAGATTTGAATCTTTTTTTTGAAAAATTCATTTCTCTGCTTTGACCTGATTAGAACATAAAGGTTGCTTTATCACTATTTTTAGCTCACCTTGGTTGAGACATTTGTAAACATTGAATGAAAACGATTGGCTATTACCAAGGTCATGTTTGGCCCATGTGTTAGCTAAGTTGTAAACAGCCTTTCTTTTTTATTTATTTCCAGCATGAGAATCTGATTCTTAGATTGGCATATTCTAAGTTACATGCTAAATGGCATTTTTTTTACTGCGCTATTCAAATTAGTGATCACGTAGCCCTGTCATGTGAGCCACCATGTGATCTAAAATCGTGGGTTAAAACTGATGTTTCCTAGTAGATTGGACAGTCGTATTCTTACACCATTAGAGCTGAAGGTGTTTTTATTGCGCTGTTCAAATTAGTGATCACGTAGCCCTGTCATGTGAGCCACCATGTGATCTAAAATCGTGGGTTAAAACAGATTTTTCCTAGTAGGTTGGACAGTCGTATTCTTACACCATTAGAGCTCAAGGTGTTTTTATTGTTGATGCCAGTTTGTTTTTAAAGTTCTATTTTTTGGGATTTAATAATTAATATTCTCTAGAAAACACACAAGTGTTCTTCTTTATAAAATTCTGGGGCAAAGACATTTAGTGGAAATTTATTCTGGATTTCTAAACAGAACATTATAAATTGTAATTCAATGAGGAACTGTTGCCATCAGTACAACGACCTCATCTGACGTCATCGCCTTCCATATTGGAACTTCATCGAGATTGGAACCTGGATCCAATTAGAACTGTTTAGTGATAGGACTTCTATTTTTCAATTCTAGGATAATTTTTTGGATTATATTCATAAACCATAAGTCCTATTTCATATTTTTACCTTGTTTTCTAGGAAATAAATTATTTTGTTAAAACTTACAAAGCTTGTTGGCTTCACTCTTTTCTTTTGTTACTTTTGTATGAGCCTACACATAACAGAAGAAAATTGGGGCTCTTGTCCGGAATATATGAATTTTGGCTAAAATATTTCAGAAAATTATTTTTTGAAAATTTAAATTCCTCTAGTTTTTAAATCCCAAGTACTATTTATATTTTGTTTGAAATCCTTAGTGAAAACAAGTTTTTTTTCACAATGTCATCAAAAGTGGAGACTTTTCTTTCTAGTCCTACTAAGGAGCAGTTGGATAGTTTGAAAAAAGATGAGTTGCTTGAACTTGCCAGAAAATACAATCTTTCTGAGGCAAAATCTACCTTAACGAAACAAGAAATTAAAAACATTTTGATTCAGTATTTGGTAGAGAAGGATGTTTTTGATAAAAGTGTTTTGGCTTCGATCAGTAAGTCTGTATCAGACTCTGACATAAAAGTAAAGGAATTAAAAATGAAATACAAGATGAAATTGGAGTTAAGGAAGCTCGAGCTTCAGAAAGAAGAAAGAAACAATTGCAGTTGCAGTTAGAAGAGAAGCAATTGCAATTTGAGAAAGAGGAGAGAGAGAGACAGGAAAGAGAGAATGATAAACAAATGAAATTGCAATTTGAAAAAGAGGAGAGAGAGAGAGACAGGAGAGAGAGAAAGATAAACAAATGCAATTGGAGTTACAGAAAGAACAAATGCACTTACAGATGCAAATCCAAAAAGAGAAGGATGAAAAGGAATTTCAAATTAAAATGAAAGAAATGGAGCTGGCAAGTGAAAAGCACGATCCCACTTCACATACAAATTCAAGTTTTGATATTACAAGAAATATCAGGTTAGTGCCCCCTTTTAGAGAAAAAGAAGTAGACAAATATTTTCCTTGTTTTGAAAAAGTTGCCGAAAATTTGAAATGGTCAAGGGAGCATTGGACTCAGTTACTACAATGTGTACTTGTTGGTACAGCTAGTGATATTTACCATTCACTGTCAGTTCATCGAAGTGCTGACTATGATTTGGTTAAGGAATGCATCTTAAAGGGTTATGAGTTAGTCCCTGAAGCTTATCGGCAAAACTTTAGGAACTATAAAAAAGAAGCTGGACAAACTCATGTCGAATTTGCAAGAGAAAAAGAGCAGTTATTTGAGAGATGGTGCTTAGTCAAGAAAGTTAAACATGATTATGAAAGTTTCAAACAACTTGTATTACTTGAAGAGTTCAAGAACTGTGTCCATAGCGACATTAAGACTTATCTTGACTAGCATAAGATCGAAACCTTGGAAAATGCTGCTTGTGCCGCTGATGAGTATTCCTTAACTCATAAAGTTCCTGTTGTAAGTAAGGCTTTCACTCAGCAGTCTGCTGGTAGAAAGGTATTTCAGCCTAATACAACTCCTTCTAAAACTCAATCTGGCACAACTTTTACAAATCAGGCTTCTGATAAACTTGATTCAGAATCCTTGTCTTTTCCTATGTGTACCTATTGCAAGAAAAAGGACACGTTATTTCTGATTGCTTCAAATTGAAATACAGGCATCAGAATCAAGATAGACCTATCCCAAATGCTGTTATTTCTAAGAGGTCAAGGTCATGGTCATGTATTGAAAGCAATACATATGTTGGGCCTAATAAACCCCAGTCTGATTTTATTATGGAAAATTATGAACCATTCATGTCGAAGGGTTCTATATCACTCTTGGGTGATTTGGCCAATCCTATCCCTATTAAAATTTTAAGGGATACAGGAGCCTCTCAGAGTCTTTTATTATCAGGTACTTTGCCTTTTTCTGAGAAGTCCTGTTTTAATGAGAGTATTCTCATTCAGGGAGTAGAGTGTGGCTTTGTTAACGTTCCTCTCCATTCTGTAAATTTGTCATCAGACTTAGTTTCAGGACCTGTGACAGTCGGAATAGTGTTTTCTTTACCTGTTGAGGGCATTCATTTGTTACTAGGCAACGACCTAGCTGGAGACAAGGTTGTGGTTAATCCACTTGTAACTGACAAGCCTTCTTTGGATCAGAAAGTTGATCCTATTGAAAAAGAATATCCTGATTTATACCCAGCTTGTGCAGTTACCAGAGCTATGGCAAAGAAAGCTCTTGAATGATTTTGATAAGGAAAATATTCCTTTAGCTGACACATGTATTGTTCAGGCTTTTGATGAGGTCACTTTCACTCCTTGTTTGGATCAATCAAAAGGTATTGATCACAGTGATCCTCTTTTAACTACTCATTCTCTTATCTAATCAGGGCGTTAAACGACAATCACTTGTCGTCGAACCCGAAAAAGATCCTGAGATCTCTTGTTTGTTTCAGAGGGCCATTAGTGAAACTGAAGCCACTGAAGTACCTGTCTGTTATTTCATTAAAAATGGAATTCTTATGAGAAAATAGAGACCTCCCGAGGTACCTGCTGGTGACGAGTGCTCAGTGTATCAGATTGTAATTCCAAAATCTTAGACAGGAAATACTTAGTTTGGCCCCTCTGGTTGGTCATTTAGGGATTAATAAAACTTATCACAAGATCTTGACTCACTTTTATTGGCCAGAAATCAAAAGTGATGTTTGTAAATTTTGTAGATCTTGTCATACTTGTTAAATGGTAGGAAAACCCAATCAGAAGATACCTAAGGCTCATTTGCAACCTATTCCTGCATTTGACAAACCGTTCAGCAGAATTGTGGTAGACTGTGTTGGTCCCTTACCTAAGACCAAGTCAGGCAACCAATATTTGTTGACCATTATGTGTGTGTCAACAAGATTCCCAGAGGCAATTCCTTTGAGGAATATGAAAACCAAAACCATAGTAAAAGATAAAGTTTTTTACTCAATTTGGCCTTCCCAAATCTGTCCAATCTGGTCAAAGGTCAAATTTTATGTGTGGAATTTTCCAGCTAGTAATGCTTGAATGTGGCACTCAGCAATTCAAGTCAAAAGTGAAATTATGGTTTCACAGAACTTTACTTGAGAGAAGTTTTGAGTCTTGTAATAGAGTTCATTCTCTCTTGCTCATTCTTCAAAATTTTCTTCAAATTAGATTTTACAGCCCTTACAAAGTTAAGAAGAAAATGAATGAGTTTTATTATAATAATAGTCCTCTGATCTAAATAAATTAATGTAGTACTAGTATATTGAAAGATATAGCCAAGTAAATCATGCAATTATTTTAGTTGTACCTGTATCACTCACTGAAGATTTAAGTGAAGGAATTCAATCAGAGTCTGTTGATCTTGGAGCAACAAATCTTCGAAATTCAGAAATTATGATAAATCTGGACCAGAAACTTTTACATTTGCAACAACAAGAAAGGAATGAACTTAAACAGTTATTATTTGAATATGAGCACTTGTTTCCAGATATTCCTACAAGGACAAACAAATTTTTCATGACATTGAAACTGTAGATTCAAAACCTGTGAAACAACACCCATACAGGATGAACCCTCTCAAACAGGAATATTTGAAAAAGGAAATTCAGTATTTGCTGGAGAAGGATTTCATAGAGCCCAGTAAAAGTGACTGGAGTTCACCATGTATACTTGTTCCAAAACCAGATAAAACTTTCGATATGTGCACTGATTATAGGAAGGTGAACAGTGTGACAAAAACAGATTCATTTCCATTACCAAGAATTGATGACTGCATTGATAAAATTGGAAATGCCAAGTACGTCACCAAATTTGACCTTCTGAAAGAATTTTGGCAAATTCCACTAACGGAAAGGGCAAAAGAAATTTCGGCGTTTGTGACTCCAGATGGACTCTATCAATATAAAGTAATGCCGTTCGGGATGAAGGATTCTCCAATTACTTTTCAACGCTTGATGAATATGATTACCTCTGGTCTAGATAATTGTGATGCTTATATTGATGTCATCATCTACAATGACACCTGGGAAAAACATCTAGCCACGATTTAGAAATTCTTTGACAGACTCACTGATGCAAATTTGACAATCAATTTATCTAAAAGTGAGTTTTGCCATGCTTGTGTAACTTTTATAGGACATATTGTGGGACATGGTCAAGTTAAACCTATCGATGCTAAGGTCAAGGCTATCTCTGATTTCCCTTTGCCTGTCAGTAAAAAGCAGCTGATGCAATTTTTGGGTATAGCTGGATACTATCGGAAATTTTGTTCCAATTTTTCTAATGTTGCTGAACGCCTGACAAACTTGTTGAGCAAGGAAAACAAGTTTCTTTGGATTGAAAAATGTCAGGAGGCTTTAGATAGGTTAATAGCCATACTCAAGAGTGCACCGGTTCTTACAGCTCCAAATTTCAATCAACCATTTAAACTATCTGTTGATGCAAGTGATGTTGGGGTTGGAGAGTATTGATTCAAGAAGATAGAAATGGTGTTGATCACCCAGTGTGCTTTTTCTCTGAGAAATTAAATAATCACCAAAGGAATTACTCAACAATCGAGAAGGAATGTTTGGCTTTAATATTGGCATTACAGCATTTTGAAGTTTACATTAGTTCAGTTCCTTCTCCGGTTGTTGTGTTTAGTGATCACAACCCCCTTACTTTCATCGACAAGATGGAAAATAAAAATCAAAGATTATTAAGGTGGAGTTTGTTTTTACAAGAATATAATCTTGACATCAGGCACATGAAGGGAAAAGACAATTTGAGTGCAGATGCACTTTCCCATGTATAGAAATATTATTTCATGTACACTTTGTATAATTCTTAAGAGTTTTCTTATGTAATTTTGTTTTACCTCATGTATAATTTTCATATGGTAAAAAAATCTTTATTATATAAATCTTTCTTTTTCTTTATGGGAGGAAGTGTTACGTATATGTAATTAAATTGCTTGTTTGTTAGTTTTAAATTCCTTTTTTTATTTTTGTTTCATTACATTTTATTGTAATGATAATTTTCACTGGATTTGAATCTTTTTTTTTTCGGAAAATTCACTTTTCTGCTTTGACCTGATTAGAACGTAAAGGTTGCTTTATCACTATTTTTAGCTCACCTTGGTTGAGACATTTGTAAACATTGAATGAAAACGATTGGCTATTACCAAGGTCATGTTCGGCCCACATGTTAGCTAAGTTGTAAACATCCTTTCTTTTTTATTTATTTCCAGCATGAGAATCTGATTCTTAGATTGGCATATTCTAAGTTACATGCTAAATGGCATTTTTTTTTACTGCGCTGTTCAAATTAGTGATCACGTAGCCCCATCACATGAGCCACCATGTGATCTAAAATCGTGGGTTAAAACAGACATTTCCTAGTAGATTGGACAGTCATATTCTTACACCATTAGAGCTCAAGGTGTTTTTATTGTTGATGCCAGTTTGTTTTTAAAGTTCATCTATTTTTTGGGATTTAATAATTAATATTCTCTAGAAAACACACAAGTGCTCTTCTTTATAAAAATTCTGGGACAAAGACATTTAGTGGAAATTTATTCTGGATTTCTAAACAGAACATTATAAATTGTTATTCAATTAGAAATTGTTGCCATCAATACAATGACCTAGTCTGACGTCATCGCCTTCCATATTGGAACTTCATTGAGATTGGAACCTGGATCCAATTAGAACTGTTTAGTGATAGACTTATATTTTTCAATTCTAGGATTAATATTTGGATTATATTCATAAACCGTAAGTCCTGTTTCATATTTTTACCTTGTTTTCTAGGGAAATAAATTATTTTGTTAAAACTTACAAAGCTTGTTGGCTTCACTCTTTTCTTTTGTTACTTTTGTATGAGCCTACACGTAACTGGCCATATTGAAAATCTTGTTATTGCTACTACTGATGAATGGATGGCCACATCAACAAAGGTTTTCACCAAAAGACATCACATGGTCTGAACTGAAAATAGTGCCAATCTTAAATATAATGTGGCTGCCACAATTGCCATTATTATATCTTTTTTCACTAAATGGATGGACATATGGGGTTTTCATCAGAAGACTTATAATGATGTCAGGTTGGACCTGTATATAAAAATGATGCCACTGTTGGTACCAATATGGCCACCACAGCAGCTAATTAGAAAATCTTTTTGTTCAAAATACAAGATATGATTTCAGCACTCCTCAGTTAAAAATAAGAAACAGTCTTATCTTGGGTTATTAAAATTTCTGTTTGGGCAGTAGAAATACTTTATGGGACTTGTGATTTCTATTATTTTCAGTTTGGTGCTTTGTGTTTTGTCTGCTAACATATATGCCACTTGTCTAGACCATTATTTCTTCAAAATTAACTTTGGTTGCCAACTACCACATGTACTTGCTTATAAGTCACATCAAACTACAAACAACAAAGATCCTAGTCCTGATCAGGGTCTATGCAACAAACTGCACAGACCCTGATCTACTGGTGCATTATGTGATGGCAGATCTGGGTATGTGCATTTTGCAGTTGGACTTGACTTATAAACAAATATAAACAGTATATATTTTCTTGATTTCAGACTTTTATAAATGGTCTTTATCAAAGGATTTTAGTGTTTGTTAAATTTAGTTTTTTGTAAGAGTTGCTGCCCTTGACTTGAAAAGCACATTAGGAATGAATGATAACTGTTGAGAAAAGTGTTCATTCATTAAAAAAAAAAAAATGAAACAATATTTATTCATTAATATTCTTGTTTCAATAGGTTGTAAGTACAATGGAAGTTGACACAAGGGTTAATGTGGAAGCCAAAATTCTGGGATTACTGGTAAGTATCTCATTGCCTGTCATGTTTTGAACAAATTTCCTTTTTACATAGATCTCACTTTTTTTTATGCTCTGTCACCAATGTTGAATGTTCATATAGTGTAGCCTTTGCCACTTTGTCTATCCATTCCACATTGGTTAAGTTTTGCATCTAAATCAGTTTCTTATGCATTCTTGGCAGCTGGGTTAATGCAGCTTTATGTATAGATCCAGTTTGTAAGTGCAGCATCTGTCCACCAAAAAATGAATCAGTGTGGCCTCAGCTTCATGCTTCAGTAGCTATGGTTAAAAAGTTCTGTGCTTAAGGGTGACTGCTTTTGCAAAATCAATACAGTTCAAAATGACCTCAAGTTTGACATTACCTCTCACCTATTTGTATCTTAGTACTGTGAACCTGGGGAGATCCACCTCTTTTTGTGTTTGATAAGTGGAGTCAGTGAGCTTCAACATGTGTTATTTTGAGGAATGTTTAAAATACTCAATCAGCTGTTTTTTTATGAGCAATTTGTGATACAGTACTTTTCTTATAAATTAATATGTAATTAATGCATACTTAACGTGTAAATTTTCAGCTAAGAATAGTGCAAAAACTCGCACGTATCCATTAAATTGTTATGTGATTTTGGATTGCTTGAACCCATAACTATGTAAAGGTATAAATTTTTCAAAAAGTTCAATACAGCAATTTTTCACATATGATCATCCTCTAGGTAGTTATCACTATGTCATTGGGTGTCATGCAGCCTGGTGTGGTCATCCTGTGCCATTAGGTGTTATGCAGCTTGTTGTGGTCATCCTGTAGGTAGTTATTATTGTGCTAATGCATGTCATGCAGCTTGTTGTGGTCATCCTGTAGGTAGTTATTATTGTGCTAATGTATGTTATGCAGCTTGGTGTGATCATCCTATAGGTAGTTATCACTGTGCAGTTGCGTGTCATCATTGTACTACTGGGTGTCATGCAGCTTGGTGTGGTAATGCTCAAGGTACTTATCACTATGCCATTGGGTGTCATGCAGCTTGGTGTGGTAATACTCTAGGTACTTATCACTATGCCATTGGGTGTCATGCAGCTTGGTATGGTAATACTCTAGGTACTTATCATGATGCCATTGGGTGTCATGCAGCTTGGTGTGGTCATCCTCTAGGTAATTAGCACTGTTCCATTTGGTGTCATGCAGCTTGATATGATCATCCTTTAGGTAGTTATCACCGTGTCATTGGGTGTCAAGCAGCTTGATGTGATCATCCTGTAGGTAGTTATCTTTGTGCCATTGGGTGTCATGGAGCTTGGTGTCATCATTCTGTAGGTAGTTATCATTGTACCACTGGGTTTTCATGCAGCTTGGTGTTTAGATGGATCTTGAAGGTATACAAGTCTCCTTTTGTAATGTTGGTCATGGTGATTTTTTTTATCCTTTATTGACTTTAAATTTTCCATTTCAATTTGTCATGTGCTTTTGGTTGCCGTGTGATGCAACTTCATTTTGTGTCTTTCAGAGTATAACACATTCCTTTTACTAAATGGTGACTAAATGGTTACACTTGTTCAATGAACATGTTTCTGGGTTGATGTTTTCTTTTTGAATAATTTTTGTACTAATTCAGAGTTTCTTTAAAACAGTTTTGTTAAATTGTTGTTGTTGTTGTTGTTGTTGTGGGGCTTAACGCCATTTTTCAGCACACGATAGGCTATACATGGCGGCCAGTATTAATGGTGGAGGAAGAAACTGGGAAATCCGCGGAAAGAACCACCGACCCACGAGAAGCTACTGGCAAGCTTTCTCACATATTCACATTCGCCGAATCTTAGACTCGAACCAACGCAGACAGAGGTGAGATGGCAGTGATCCGTAACGGACAGCGCTTTAGACCACTCGGCCACTTGGGGCCCCGTTTTGTTAAGTAATCATGTCATTTAGAGTACAATGAGAAAAGAATGATGCAAAGATAAATTTCAAAGAGTTGAGAATGTTTTCATTATGTTCCTTCATGAATAATGTTCAAAATACTTATGGGTCTTCAGATATGCTAATCATGATTCGTATTTGGAATCTTTAAACTCTTTAACTTAAAAGACAGGACTAAGTTTAAATCTGAAAGACAAGACTGATCTCAAGGACTGTTCTGTTTAAAAAAAAACAACCTTCAACTCTTTGACTTTTGCTAAAGAAGGCCATTTTTAATGTGTGTGTGTGTGTGTGTGTGTGTGTGTGTCTCTCTCTCTCTCTCTCTCTCTCTCTCTCTCATTATAATGCAGTAGTTGAAGGGAAATAAACAAAATGCCAGCCAGAAACAGCTTAAATGTGATCAGGAAGAATGATGTGTGGTAAAAAAACCCCCCAAAAAACAGGTGGATAAAGCAAAATCCATTCTCTCTCTTTTTTAAGGAACAAACAATATGCTTTGCATAACAACAGTACACTATAGATTATAGACCATATGTACTACATGTCCCATGTATTGTGAACACTTTGTTTTCTTTGATTTCAATTTGGAGAAATCAGAAAATACAAGCTCATAAAAATGCATACAAAATAATGATACAAATTGTAATATGAAGTAGTCTTATTAATATATAGCATTTTATTGACATGGTAATTGAACAAGAATTGGTACAGTTATGTGACCTGTTTTCAGTTTTGCCAGTTACGTCTCAAAATCATGGTATTACACATCGATAAAGCAGTTTCAATAACATAATTCATATATGTCACTTCAAAGTATAAGACAAAGCCCAGACTTCCAGGTCAGAAAGTATCATTTTGTATGCCAACAATAAATTATGTGTATATATATATATATATTGTAACAACTCTGTGATCTTAAACTAGGTAACAGTAAGAAGCAAAGCTAACAAGTCTAGTAAAATCAACAAATAATTTAATTCTCTAAGTTACAAAGTGAAAATTAGGAGGAACTGACAGTGTTGCGAATTAAATTCCAAATAATCCTCAATAATCTGCCACAAGTCCAAATATATGTACCATTATTCTTGATGAATCACAATGATATAATCCAGAATTTCTTTGAATGAGTCCTCAATAATACCAAAGTAGTGTTTTCATCCAAAAAGTAAATGAGTACTTTGTAATTATAATGAAAAATTTCAGTAAATGATTACTCTCAAATAATATCTGAACACAACTAAACAGCTAACAGTGATTCCAGACTGATATTAAAATAGGAATAAAAACTTTGTTGACAAATCCTCTTTTATGTTTATCACCACTTGACCCAAGTTGCAAGAACATTTTATGATATTCATCTTAATGGAAAATTACTGCATACTTTAGACACGGTCACTTCCAGAACCATCTAATGTCATAATCAAGGCATTGTATTGAACTCAGATTCAAGTAAATATCGTTATAAATTTATGACATTGGGTAGGCCCAAACTCCTACTCAGTTACGGACAAAGGTTAAGCACACAATATAAATTAAATATACATAACAGTGTGTGTGTGTGTGTGTGTGTGTGTGTGTGTGTGTGTGTGTGTGTGTGTGTGTGTGTGTGTGTGTGTGTGTGTGTGTGTGATATATGAATACATCATAATAAATTTGTCATTACATTATGGTAATAGTTTTATAGAATTTCAGTCTTATGTCTTGCATCTTCACTAGAATTTAGACTTAAAAAGTGTGTCGCTTGCAACTTTTAAACAATGTGGCAAATTGACACAAGATGTAAGATTACTAAGCATGGAAAGAAAACAGATAAAAACATAAATATTTTCATTTTTGAATTAAATTGTAGGACTCTTCTCTGTTTTCTTCTAAGGTCCTGCCTTGAATTGTATGAATCATGTATAGGAATATGCTCTACCACTTACATTCACTTTGAACTTTGAGTTTGATTTCTACAAATGGGCCACTACTTCTCTCAAAGTGTAAGATCCCTTATCAACACAACTGCTAGGTTCATTGTTGTTGGTACTGTTTCTGTTTAGCAGTGGTTAGTTGCAGTACAGAATGTGCATGTTAAAGTGCGAACAAGCAATGAATAATTTAGAATGTTTGATTTTTCTTTGGAGTGTCTAAGTACCCTTGAAACTTAAGAATGAATGGATTTATGCATTTGATACATGACTCATCATACAGTATACAGTACAAATTACTATAATAAGATTTTAGCATTAAAAATGTCATTAAACCTTATAAAAACTATTATTATGAAAATAATACATATAATATAGATATACATGACAGTGTACATGACTATTGGGTACACCATTTCAGACTTTTTACTGCACTAAAAATTGTAAAAGAGTACAGGCTCTAGAAAAGTGACACTTAACTCTTGTAATGTTAGCTTATGGAATGGTCCTATGTCCTGTATATGTCTGCTTGTTTCAATGTCAAATTTAAAAAAAAATGCTGGGCCAGGTTTTTTTTCACAGTTGGTTGGAATTTTCATTGGGACATGACATACAAACATAATCTTCGGGTTGCCTTCCCTAGTAACCATGTGGGTTCCAAAGCAATAAAGGAAAACCTATTTTACACCTCCTCAGAATGGATTAGCCAGTTTTTATCAGTCATGGTAAGAATCTTTCTTAATCCATGCTATATCAAAATTACGTCTGGAATTACTTGCCTAGCAGCAGTCTACCATCATTAGGAACCAGTTCACTGGAATAGCTGATAGGAGTCTTCATGGATGTTGGGGGTGGCTAACCAAGTAACAGTGTTGCCTCCCTAGCATCCATTTTGAAAACCCATTTCGAAATTTTCCAGAATGGCTGAGCCAATTTAAATAAAACTTAGTAGAAATGTTTGGTATGACATGCTCTAGCAAAATTCTGTCCATGTTCAGCTTCTTAAGAACTTTGTATGAATGGGTGTTATTATTTGCTCTATCAATATTGTGTCTGGGTGGTTCCCCCAGCAATGGTGCAACTTCCTTTACTAGTAGGTATAAAAACATTTTTGTTTTACTGTACTCTAGAATGTTTCAGCCAGTTTTGATCAGACTTGGTAGAAATGTATTTTGAAGAGATCTCCTGTCAGAATTGGATTTGTGGTGGCTTTCCAAGCAACAGAGTGAGATTGCTTAGCAACCATATGGAAAGCCAACTTTTTTAAAATTTATTTTTTTACATTTTCTCCAGAATGGCTGTCAATTTCAAAAAGCTTGGACATTTTCTGTCAAAATTGTACTGGGGGTTGCTCCTGTAGCACTAGTTTGCTTTCCTTTTCAGTTCCTTCAGAAAATGGACTGGAGAATTTTTATAAGAGTATGAATGTTCCTTAATATATGCTGTATCAGAATGTTTGTTTGGTGTGGCTCTTCTTGTAATTGTGTTAATTCCATAGCAATCATTTCCATAGCGATCATATGGAAAACATATTTTCAGATTTTTCTCAAGAACACATGAGCCAGTTTTGATCAACTTGGTGGGAAATTCTCTTGCTATCAAAATTATGTCTGATGTGCCTGCCATAGCAATGGTGCAACTTTGATGGCAAAGACATTAAAACCTATTTTGATCTTCAGAACAGCTTAGGTAGTTTTGATAAAGCTTGGTAAGAATGTATCTTAGGACATGCTCTGGTTGCAATAGTTCAGCTTCTGTAACAGCTGCCTTGCTTGGCACTCAGCATTAAGAGGTTAGTGTTAGACTGGTCTGTCTGGTGTCAGGATAATGTGACTGGGTGGGACATCATGCTATATGTCTGCGACATGATGCCCCAGTACTAGACATCACTATAAACTGACACACTACAGACATCATAGCGATATGGCTGAAAAATTGTTAGAGCTACGTAAAAAATACAAATCACACACACAGACACACACCCCCACACACACAACTGGATGATAAACCTTTAAATGATACTCCTTTCCCATCAAGTGTGGCTAGTTGTTAGTAAAATCATAGAACAACTTTCTGTTCCAAATTGCCTCATCATATCAGACCAAATGTGATACGTAGAATCTTAGTAAGAACACCTTTCACATTCACACATTTCATCTCATGGGCACACTTCTCATTATTTGAATGCATATCAGGTGAGTGATATGCCCACTTTTGCCTCTTTTTTTAAATTTTTTTATTGCTGTTGTTAATTTTGATTTTCAGTTATGTTGAAGTGATAAACAATTTATCCTTACTATGTGTTTAAAATTTGTTTCAGAATAATATTGCAGAGGTAAAAACACTACGTCATAGTCTCATGCGCACAGACTTCCTTCTCCTGGTGAAGTAAGTTTCCTACAGTTTCTGTCCTCATTTTATTTTCATTGTTGCTTGTTTGCATATAAAGATACTTAAAGCTAAGAGCATTTCGGTTTAGTGTCGGACATCTTTGTTCTTACATGCCTTTATGTGTATGATCATGTTTTCTAGTGTAGAACGCTTGTGGAGAGATATCTATATCTTCCATCACATGACTTCTATCATCAGCTGACTTCTGTCTTCCATCAGATGACTTCCATCTTCCATCACATGACTTTTGTCTTCCATCACATAACTTATGCTGTGATCATGATGTACACAGACAAGCCAGATCTTGAGTTTTATGATTGCTTAAGCATTCTTTCACAATAATCAAGATAAACATTAATTGCAGTATACATCCTGTGAAGGTAGAGTAAAGGAAATGATATTTTGCACTGATTGATCTAGCTATTTGTACAGATTATGCTGTCCTCTTTTGAGTAGGATAAGCTGTTGTTGTAATTATTTTTTTTAAATTCATATTTTCAGTATTATTTATAAAGGGTGAATCAGTTTTAGATCAAAGTTCACGGTGATTGTGTCAGTGTTTTATTTGTCTTAGTTAATTTTATAGATAAGAGTGGACAATATTTATTAATCTGTCACATATGTATCCTTGCATAAGCTCACTGCAGTACAGAGTTTGGGCCCTTTGTATTACTATTACCTTAGCAGTCACAGCTACTGTTCTTCTAACACTGTTGTGTTTAAACAATATTTATAGTTTACACTGACTCTTTCAGTGTAATTCTGACTTTTTACACTCAATCTTAAGGCCAGGAAATTTTTTTGTTTTGTTGATTGAAAGTTTCATCAGTAGTCACAATGCGCCATTTTGTCTTCTTTCCCCATTTTTCATTCAGAAATGTGAGAAAAGTAGTCCTTCATAATGCATTGGTGTAAGATAGGAAAATTCTACCCTCAGGATCAGAATTTTGCATTAAACACAGGACTTTGCCTTGTGTCTGATGCAAAGGATCAGAATTTTGCATCAGACATGAGGCAGAATCTTGTGCCTAATACAAATTCTGATCCTCAGTAAAGCTGTACTGATGTCACTTTTTGCCGATTATGCCGATACCGCGTATAGCTGATTATTAAAATTGCCGATACTGATTATGAGACCGATTATTTCATTAATTTTTGTTTTATAACAATGACTGGTTCAGAAACATAAACCTATTAGTGTAATGCAAGCAGGTATTTTGCTGTGTGAGTTATAACAAGGTTGTTTATGCGGCAAGTGAATTTGAACTTCTGTACAAAAACAAACAGAAACTGGTTAAGAAGTACATTGCTATTTATAGAAAACAATGATCACACAAACATAAAACTTGAAAAACTTTAAAACTAACACTGATAAAACTTATGGTTTGCCAATTCAAGTTATAAATGAATGAAAATGTATTAAGCTAGTCTTTTAACTTACGTTCAATGATGCAGGTCTCCATTTCAATAAATGACTAAAAAATGTTAATAACGATAGCCCAATAATAATTAAAATTAATAATACGCATGCTTTAAGACTAAATTTAGATGTCACTGTATGCTGGCTGCTGCTAATACTGAAAGCCTAGTTGAGGTAGGTTGTATTTAAGCAACAGTAACATTTCTCCCTTCTTGCCAAGTAACAATCCACGACAATCTGAAAAAATCTGGCCTGCACCACTAAAAAGCTTCTCGCTCGGAACAATTGAAGCTGGTGCAGACAAATAGCGTCTAGCTAATTTGCCAAGTAGGGAAACTGAAACCTGTGAGCGTTCCACCAGCCATATATGTCTTCTTCTCGTGGCAACAGAGGGCTGGCCAGATACAATTCAATCATTGCATCAATGGCATCATCCACGGGGGTTGTTTCGTTGATGGTACGGACAGGTTCGTCAAGGCCACAGAAAACAAATCCCAGAGATGCGACGTTGATGGTCCAGTGGCATTTGTTTCAGTTTCAGTTTTTCTTTTTTTTTTTTTGGTGGGGGGTTCCTCCTGCTTGTCAGCTGATGCAACTATCATGCATTCTGCTCTAAGCCATTCTTTGGATCTGGTCACAAGTAATTCTTCGCTGAATAGGTGATGTTTGAATCGTGGATCCAAGATGGTGGCCAAGACAAGCTGCCTTGTTGCTGGCAACGTCATTAAAGCGTGTGTTCAGTGATGTCAACATATCGCGGTGCATTTTCTGAATACCTTGACTCACTTCATGCTCTCGAGCCAGCAACATTCGGAGCATTTTCAGCATAGGAAGAATGACGGATACTGATGTTTGGCTATCACTTACTTCCTTGGTAATGTCCATGAATGGGCCTAACGTGTGCACAATATTGTTAATCAAGACTCACTGTTGGGCTGTTAAGCTAGGCAGGTCATAGAGAGTAGCGTAAGCCCCCAAGACTTGTTTTTGTTCATATAACGAAACCAACATATTGTATGTAGAATTTCAGCGTGTCTTGACATCCTGGACAAGTTTCTTATGGGCAATGCCAAATTTTTCTTGCTTCTCTTTGAGCTGCTGTTGTGCCAGAATGGAGTGCCAGAACTTGCTGCCTATGGATTGTGAGATCGCCAAAATATCTTTGACAGCTCATTGTGTCAGAATGCCATCACTGACAATGAGCTGCAGCGTTTGTGCAAAACAGCTGATGTTGTCGATTTCAGCCAGACGCATTGCTTTAACCATGTTTGCACCTCTGTCACGTAGAAGAACATGGATATGAGTTTTGGGAATGTTGTATTCCTCACATAATTTGTCCAGTTTGCTCGCCAAATATTCTCCTGTGTCTGATTCATCGAGAGGCGTTGCTGCTAAAATCACCTGTTTCCACTGAAAGTCTTCTGTCAGCCAGTGTGCCATAAGACTCAACAAGGCTACGCCGATGGACGGGTCTGACCACGCATCAGAGATCAAACTAAGGTCAGATTGGGCAGAAACTAAATCACGCACCTTGCTTTGTCTCGCCTTATGCATGTCAGGTATCAAAGATGTGGAAAAGTACTTCCGACTTGGATTTTATAGCGCGGTTCTGCCTTGGCCATCAGACGTCGAAATCCAATGTCTTCAGCAATGGAAAATGGTTGCACATCTACTGCCATGAACTCTGCAATAGCTTTGTGCCAACTAATAGCTCTCGGGTCATCAAATGCAAATGGCTGCTTCCGGTTCAGCATGGTGTCAATAGTTAGAGTACGAGGAGTTGCTGCAGCTGCTGGGGTTAACTGCGCAGCATCCTTTTCTTCTTTATCTACCAGAAACAGGCCATGTTCGACTATATGCTTGCAGCGCAAGTGCTGGACAAGATTTGATGTCGCATAGCTGCCAACTGTCCTGTTTTTTCTGTATTTGTCCCGTATTTTGGACCTGAATACGGGTGTAGGTTTTTTTTGCAAAAAATACGTTTTTTAATTCCAAAAAATAATAAAAAATTTCCTTGCAATTTTCAGTTTAGAATGGGCACTTGGTTCCATTCTGATAGAAATGTATCGCATGTATATAGGAATACAGTTCTATAATATGTTTGGTTCATTCGAAATTGAGGCTACCATGCCTGTCTTTATCCGCCATATTGGATTTCGCAAATAGTTACCGCTACCACTGTGTCTCATCTTCGTAATATTCAACTTCTAATCATGTTGAATAGGAAAGCAGAATATTCAGAATTTTCACCAGAAAAAAAACAAGAAAACAGAACTGAAAGGACAATTGTGCCGTCTTGTTTAGATTTGTGAAATCATCTAGTAAAGGAGAAGACTTTACATTTTGGAAATTGTGTAATGTGATTTCGCCATTGGGCATAGAGGCGCACATGAAATACAAGAGCATGATAAAGCTAATAAACATCAGCTTGCTGCTTCATCATACACAACTCAGCCTGAACTTGGATGTATATAAATTCCAGAGAGAACCTTGATGTAATTTGATCGAAATTTGGTTTATTAAATTTCTTTTAGAAATGTACCTTCTGCTTTCAGTTACTAGTGTTGCTGGCGATTTATTTTGCACGTGTTTTCCAGACGGTAAAGTGGCAAAGGATTACTCGTATGTTTGAATGAAAACAGTTCCATAAGAAAATCACACAGAATTGAGATTATCAATGACAGTTGGTACATTGAAATTGATAATAATTGAAACAATAAACAAGGTGTGGAAAAGGCTGCTATAAACAGCCTTTGTCTGTGTTGCACTCTTGCACCTTCTGAATGGGCACCCAAATGGAACAGGGTGCCCGTCCAGAAGGTGCAAGTGTGCAACACATGCATCTTTGACATTAAATAATTATGTAAGGCACTGTCCTACCTTACTGATGGTTGTATATGTTGTAAGTAGTTACATATGCATTAAAATTTTAAAAATCAGTATTTGGTCCTGAAAATCAGTATTTTTTTCATAAACAATCAGTATTGTTGTACTTGGGGTTTGGCAGCTATGATGTCGTATAGATTTTAGAATCCTTTCCACCTCTGGGAATGCATGCTTTGCAAAGTGTGCAATTTGCTTTGGACTCATCAACTGCATTTACTTTGAAGTAATTCCAGACTAAACTTGAGTGTTTCGAATTTGACATTATGCATAGGCTTGGTAGTATATTTAATAGTGTATAATCGCTAGTCAATATTAATAATCCAATTGATTCACGCTCTTGAAACAGTGTTTTAAATCAAGTAGGTTACTACTAAGTTGTCCACGTGGCTGGATGGATGCACGCACAATGCTGCGAATCGCGCGCTGAAGCAGCTCAGTAGCTGGGGTATCCAGGGGTAACGTCGCTGGCGCTGGCATGCCAATATCAGTGCTGCATAATATTTGTATGTCAGCATTCAGCTGCTTCAGCATGCGACCGCTGTTCGTTGATTAGCAGCATTGCAGGGCTGGCTAAAGAACAGATTAACTATAGTGAGTCATAGTTTTGTAGTAGTTGGAAATTTCGCTAGCTATCTAATCTGCCTAGCTATCTGCTAATGTGTATGCAGGAAGCTCAACAGCCACACGAGGCCTTATTGGCTGGTTGGCTGCTGTTATTGGGATGAGTGCATGAATGGTATTGACAATTTGTTGTGTGCAGACAATCAGCGGTAGTTTACAGCAAGTGTGTTAAAAAGTATTTACTTTTAAGAATATATTGTCTTTCAGTTAACCCCCAAATCAAATGTTTATTCCTTAATTTCCACTATTTAATTCTGATTTAAAATTCAAGCCATGTCAAGATGAATGTTATGATTGAATTTATATTTTGGAAATTTGTTTACATCGGCACCGATTATTTCTGCTGATACCGATTATACCGATTGTTCCAGTAATCTGCCTGATTATGAGTATGGCCGATTAATTGGTACAGCTTTAATCCTCAGGTGGAAATTAACTATCCTTCACTGTTGCATGTGAATGATTCTAATAGTATTTCATTATGCAGCTGCTGTCCTTCATCACATGAACATCTGCTGCAAGCATAGTACACAAAACTCAGCCTGATTTCCATAATTACAAGAGCATTCTTTCACAATAATTTTGGGGTAAACATTAAATTGCAATACATTTACGTCGTAAAGCATGCAGTGGTTGATGTTAGTGTCATGTAAATGGGGCATTTTTCACATACCTTCCTAGCTACAGGTACGTATTATGTAGTGCAGTTTCAGGCTGGAAAAGTCTTTTGTAATTGTTTTTTTTTTGTTGCTTTTAAATTCATTGTCTTATTATTATTTATCAAGGGAAAATCAATTCTAGATAAAGTTGAATCCAGGACTGTGGCATTATTTATTTGTTGTGTCATTTTGTCATAGTGTCATGACCAGTGATCAGATTTTATTTTTTGACCTATTTAAATTTTTGTTGCTTGGATTACTGTTACATCGATGGTCTGGACTAATGTTGTTTGAATGCTGATATATTTGAATGTCACATACTGTTTATGCTGAATATTTCTGGGTAAATCTAACTTTTTATGTTCTGTCTTAGGTGAGAAAATGGCCATTTGGCGTTTTGCTGTTTCAAAGTTCTGTCAGTATTTATCATTTGCCTTCTTGACTTACAAAATTTCTCATTTTGGAATGTGAGCAAAATAATCCTTAAAGATGCATCAATGTTGAATAGGAAAATAACACCTCTGGCATCAGAATTTTGCATCAGGCATTTGGCAAGACCTTGTGTCAGATGCAAATTTTGACCCTCAGGTGTAATTTACTGTCCAACAATGATGCATATGAAGGATTCTTTTATTTCCATCTCACAGGTTTTTTTATGTTTTTAATATACTTACCTCCTCAGGGATCATAATTTATAGCAGTTTGAAACATTCAAGGAAATTTTCATTCACTGGAATTCCTTTTTTTTTTTCATTTCATACCTGCCTTACAGTAAACATAAAAGTCACTTTCTTTTGTTACTTCAGATATTGTGGTACTGTTTTATCATAGAAAAATTTTGCTTATCCATAACCAGAATTATCTCTAAGTAAGAATGCAGCTTTGCAAGTGAAATATAACATGTGACTTCTTTCTTCAGACATCTCCTGCATGCCCAACAGATTGATGTGAGTTACTTTGCAGCGGGAATTATTGCTCACCTGGCCAGTGATGGGGAGGATAAATGGCTCATAGCAGAGACAGATAGACATGATATTTTAGATGATCTGGTATGATCTTTGGTTTTGTTACATGTGTTATCTATGAATATATCACGCCTGATGTCCAAGCATTATAACACTTTGATAGGGTTATATTTATCTTAGTAGAGAAACTTCAAGTATAGTATTACCAGAAGGTACAACATATCCATCTTGTTCTGGACATATTCTGTGAAGAGGGTATATGGTATTAGCCATAGCCATTAGTCCGACCCTTCACTTTACATCCATTGTGTCATGTCTGTTTACATGTTGCAGCATTGCTTTCCACTTTGTTACTTTTGAAAGGCTTCATGGATTAAATATATCAAATTGTGCATGATGTGTAATGTTGCAACTTCAGCAAAAATTTTGAAGTTATAATTTTTAGTCATAAATTTTTGAGTTATCTTTAATTTATATCAAATTATGCATGATGCATAATGTTGCAACTTCAGCAAAAATTTTAAAGTTATAAATTTTAGTCATAAACTTTTGAGTTATCTTTAATCATTCATCTTTTCAAAAAGTGTGGTTTTGTTTTCACTTTGTCTAAAAAAAGACTAACTTTTTGGGTCTTTACCAACCAATACAAAATAGAAAATATTATGTTAGAGGGAAGTAATTCAAACTGAAAAGGCATATCAATTAGCAGTAATTCTTAACAAAACATGAGTCCATGACACAGTAGTTGAGCTGTATCTACAGTTATTTCAGCATAAAACATATAGGTATATTACTAAGAGTAACTTGTGAATTTTAAGATAAACTTACTTTTCTCATATCTTTGCTGGATATTGAATGAGAGATATTATTGTTTTGTTATTTGTTGGATATTTTTCTGGCATTGAATGTTATTTAACACATTTATAGACCAGACTAGACCTATTGACTGTATTTATAAAAATTATAACATGCTCCTGATATTGAACTATATTTGAAAGAATCACAACAGTACTCTTAAAGAAATTCAGTATGATTGTGTCCCCATTTTTTTATTTACATGGACTTGAAAAATAAAAGTTGTACTTGAATTAATAATGGGGAAACATGAAAATGTAGGTGAATAATACTTACTCATACCTTTCAACTAATCTTGCAGTTAAGCTACATTGCTAGCAAGTTCATCAAGCATGACTTGAGTATGACAAAATCACCTGAGGATACTCTTAGTTTCCAGGTCAGTTCTACAGGGCATTGTGCACATTTTTTTCCAATATTTTCATTGTGACGTCATTGCATGACAGTTAGTCTGATTGGCGCTGTATCACATCTCTTGGTTGACCTTATCTAAAAATGACCACATATGTTAAAACTAATCTTACTGGATATATTTCCTGGGGGCAATTATATCATGTTCTTGCAAGGAATATTGATTAGTGAGCAGCAGTGGAATAATCATCATGTAAAAAAGTATGCGTATCAAGATCTCAGAAATGATAGATGTAGTGAAAATTGCCAGTACCACAGGCCTACATGATTTTTATTACTGGTACATTATATATGAACAGATTAATTTTATTTTGCAGCATCATTTAGTCCTGTCATGGGAACAGCCCCAGGGAGAGATGGTAGCATACAGGTAAGAAGGGTAGAAATGTTGTGATACAAATGATGTGACAATGTATATGAGCTCAAAGAGAAAGACATACATAGATCCATTTATATAAACTAGATATATTTCAGGTTATACAACAATGTAACAAGATGCATATTAGTGTGGTATATATACGTGTATTCACTTATTGACACAAAATACACAACAGCAACTTGAAATCTGCTTTATGTGGTTAATGCAGTAGATATTTTTAAATCTTTTGCATGCCCCATATTATTTATGGGGGGGGAGGGGTATAGTGTTACCTACATTTACCTATCCTGTCAAGTTTCCCCTTCCATCACAGATATTTCCATTCTGTTACTCTTGAAGGATTTCATTAATTGAAACTAAAATCTGGTATACGACTTTATATTAAGAAGACTTAAGAGATGTTGGATTGTATTAGAATCAGTAATAAGTTGTGTGTGTGTGTGTGTGTGTGTGTGTGATTTGGATTTTTAATGTAACTTTAACAAATTATTTCAGTCATATAACTATGATGTCTGCAGTGTGACAGTTTATAGTGTAGTCTAGTAATGGGGCATCATGCCACAGACATGTGGCATCATGTCCCACCCAGTCACATTAACTTGACACCAGGCCAACCAGTCCTAGCTCTAACCTCTTAATGCAGAGCGCCAAGGAACGCAGCTGCTAGTACCATTTTTTTAATAAGTCTTTGGTATGACTCAGCAGGGATTCAAACCCGTAACCTCCTGCATCTGAGGTGGATACTGTAACCACTTGGCCATCAGAGCGATCAGTAATAAGTTCAAGTAACATAATATTGATTCCTCAGTAGGTGTTCAGACTATGTGCAAAGTAAATTTTTAATTGCCTATCCAGAAGTTAATAATGAACAAAAAAGTACTTTATATAATAACTCTTAAAAATTTGGCCATTTGCTTGATTCCATAGTTACCATACAGATGGCTGTTTTTGAAAATAGTAAAAATATGGCAATTTAGTCTAAGATGTGGTATGTTAAAATTTGACTGTTTACGTTTTAGGGAATGCAAATAAAGGACAGTTTTTATTATGTGCCAACCATTTTGGCAGGGTTTCTTGTGCTGAGACTAGGAGTCCTAAAATTCTAATATGTCTTACCAGACATGTTTTGCCCAGAATTAATGTGAATGTTGTGGTCATATTTGTGAAATGTTATATTCAGAGATTCAAAGGAGATATAATGAGTTGTAACAAGGAAAGATATACCTAATTATTAAATGTAGCAGAAAATGTTTTTTTTGGGGGGGCGTCCAGATTTTCTGATGCTTTGGTGTTAGTATTTTCATTCCATGATTAACTAGTTTTCAAACAAACTACTTATAAACATAATTTTTATTCTTCAGAAAACTATATGTAAGAATTTCATCCAGCATTATTATTTTCTTCCAAAAGAAGCTGGTGTACTACCTCAAAAATACACAGCACTCTATTTGACAGGCATTTCTAGTAAAGTCAGATGGTGAAGTTTTATTTAATTCTTCTTCCAAATAAGTCTTGGAGGATGATAATTACAGTTGTTGTTAGTGTCTTATTTTTCTTAATTCAGGCCCAGCTTCACATTTTTTGTTCTAAAGGTATGATGTGCTGACACATACAGTATAGCTAAAAACCATGTGGTGTGTTGGACAGGTGTAATTTCTGTGATACAGACCTAGGGAAAGTTGTTCACTTATGTGGTCTTCGATAAAAATCCATGTGATAAACTTTCACAGCACTTTTATCTTGTGCTCCCCTATGGGTATATAGTGTTTAAACAATTGGGAAAACATTACCAAACAAACTTAGTTCATTGTCCCACAATAAATGAGTAAACTAGACCCCAGTCATCTTTGAATTAAGCTTAATTGGTGACATCTATATTCATTGTCTGACAAAAAAGACATTGGTAAACCCAGCCTAGTGACCTTTGAATTTTACTTTGTTAAAATATTTATTGGGCAATTTAATGAATAAACAAATCAAGAACAATTTGGTATAATGATATTTAAGTTATCCTATGACTGATGTATGGTTGCTCATTGAATGTGCTTGTCAAAGCATTTGATCTGCTAGGCATATTTGCCGATGACAGCAATTTAAGGCTCTCTGGCTATGACCCACTCTCTCTTCCTGTCTGTCTGTATGCTAACTTGTCCTTTTCATTACTTCACCTCTGTCTTTGCCAAACTGTACAGATAGATTGTTGATGGAAGAATGAAGCATTTGGGGGTCAAAAGATCAGTGGTTAAGATCACTGTGATGCAAGGAAAAAAATGGTTTCTGTACAATGACATTAGTTCCACATCACAAACTGGACAATACTTTGTGGATAGCTCTTTGCACTTGGGCTAAGGAAGAAGCTTATTAATTGGGAGGGGGATCAAAAGGTTAAGGCCATTGTGACTGAAACAAGATAACTTGTTTCTGAACAACAGTTTCAGTTCTCAACTGTTTACCTGCTCCCCCCCTCCCAGTTTTTGGATGACTTTGATGTTGGCTAAGAAAGAACCCTTTTAATTTTGGTGTCAAAATTTCAAAGGCCCAGGTTATTGTGGCTGAAAGAAGAAGATGTTTTTGTGAGTAACTTAGTTCTTGACCATGTAAATTGACCCATGTTTGTGGAAGATTTTTGATTAAGTTATGGAAGAAGTCTATTGCTCTTGGTGTCAGAAGGTTAAAGGTCAAGGTCCTTGTGGCTCAATTCATACTGCATTCACGTGAATAAAGGAACTACTTTCTATTGTAAACAAACAATTTGTTTCTGAATGAACTAAAGCAGATGTTTAGTGGACTGACACATTTGGCACATTCCACGCTAACCATTTTGATACATTGTTTCAGATTTAGGCTAGCTATAGATGCCAGACGGTACTTACAATAACATGCAAGTTATAAGACATAAACTGTCTTCTTTAGCTGGTAATAAAAATGGCAAAAATATACTTATAATTTTACATCCTGAATTTCCTCAAAATGTACTTTAGTAGTTCTGCAAATCCAAATTACATGAGCCATGTCATGGATTCACAAGCTTGATTACACATTTCGAAATTGTACTGCAATTTTGAGTTTATTCCAAGTGCAGTTACATCCTCCTTACTGCACTCAAAATGAAATAAACATTAAATTCCACAGTGTCTTTTCGATAATTGCAATTGAAAGACTTCATATTTTTCCCACATTATGATCTGAATCATTCAATGACAGAACAGAAACACGCACGCCGATGTCAACACACTTCCATACGATTAAATTGGCAGACGCTGCTGGAATCCGATGTAAGTTACTTCGTGTAGATAAATCCAGGCCATAATCACAAAATTGCATCGAATCGACAAAAATACCAAAACATATTCATTCCAGATCAAATGGAAAAGTTGTTGCAATGCGCATTCATTAACAATATTACTCCAAATTTCAATTTTAAGTAGACCAAACGCCATTTTCTTTCGAAACTTACATCTAGCGCGTGACCAACTTCAAATTTGTCTGGGCGGAGTTATGTGCGCATTGATAATGTTGTTGTGTAATGATGCAGTTACGCTTGTGTATTTAGTTTGGAATACGGCATACATTCAGTTACTTTGTTTCTTGTAGTGTATTTTTGTTTATATATTTAAGCCTTGGGTAGAATAAGAAAATGAGCATATAATAAAAAGGTTACTGCATTTGTATGGGAAAATATGAACTTGTTTTGTTGGATGGATATACTGCACTCCCAAGGTCGTGCAGTATAACCATCCGAAAAACTCGTTCATATTTTCCCATACAGATACAGTAACCTATAATTCTTGGTAAGTTGCTTGACCAAACACTGTGGACAGCTTGCACTTACAGTACTAAAGAAACATATAGATTATGAGTTTTATGGATTAGAGCTCACAGTCTTAGCAAGTCTGATAAGAAAATAATGGTTTCTGCACAGTCAGTTTAGTTCAAGACCGCATACTTTAACCTTACTAGTGCACACATAGAGACTTTCCAGTGGCCCTAGTTTTTCCTAATTTTCCTATATTATCCTGCTTTCTTGTTAGACTCAATATTTTTTCCCCCATTTTTTCAGAATTTTCTGTCTATTTTAACATTTTTTCCATTTTATGTTGAAAATTTATTACTCACTGCATGAATGGCCTTAGTGAAGCAAAGTCATGTATGTCCTTGTGATGTGGTACTGAGTGTTTAAGGTTTATTTGCCCATTTTGATGATTTCATTTTGTGTTTTGGTCAATATTTCTTCAAAGCAGAAAATGTTGTTGATGATGTTGTAGGGTTTAATGCCATTTTTCAGCACAAGATAGGCTATACATGGCGGCCAGTATAAATGGTGGAGGAAGAACCTGGGAAAACCCTGGAAAGAACCACCGAAGCAGAAAATGTACATTTGAATTAATTAAAACTGATAGGACAGCCTAGATTACAAGATCATAATTATTAATAGGTACAAATGTTTCAACAGTTGCCATTTGAATAAACAAATTTACATTCTTTTATATACTAAAATATTGCTAAAAGTCCAAGTTAAAATATTCTGAAACAACTCTAGAAATGTACATGAGAGCATATACACAGATGTCTTCACACCATAATGGTCATCCATTCAAACAGCAATAGTACAGTTGAGTAGCCTAATTTTTACAGCTACATGTTTAAGATGACCAATGAAGACTGAATTTAAATCTTTTGTCAGTTTTGGGTGAAATTTTGGAAACTGCAACAAAAATTATATGGCTTGTTCTAGCTGCTGTTGATTATTTTTACCTAATTGTAATTACAATAATTTGACACCAGGACATGCAAACCGAGACCGCTGACTATGCAAATATAGCAAGCAAACTTGGACTGTACATGAGCACAAGGAAGCCCAAACACATGAGAATGAACAACAGAATGATGGAACATGTCAGGCTGAATGGAGAGGAGATTGAAGAAGTAGAAAACTTCACCCATCTGGGCTCCAAAATGACAACCAATGGAGATGCAAAAGAAATATGTGCAAGAATGTCCAAGGCCAGCCAGACATTTGCATCATTCAGGATTATGTGGAGGAACATGAGCATCAACATGAAAACTGAGATCAGGATTTTCAAGACCATTGTCCTGAGTGCTCAGCTATATGGAGCGGAATCTTGGAAAATGACCAACCATAAGCCATAAGTTAGAAGTGTCCCAGATCAGATGTCTGTGCAAAATTCTTAACATCTTTTGGCCCCACACTATTGCAAACACTGAACTATATAGAAGGACTGAAACCACACCCATCACCTAAGAAGTCCAGATGTGCAGATGGAGGTGGATCGGATATGTCTCCAAATGCCACCCACATTCCTACCAAGAGTTGCCCTCAGATGGACCTCGAACGGCTGACAAAAAGAGGCAGACCCAAAGAGTCCTGAAGGAGGACAGTGGAGAAAGAGATGAAGGAACAAAAGTGGACCTGGGGACACCTGGAGAGATGTGAAGACCACAGTGGCAAGCTTTGGTTGCAACCTTATGCGCTACTCCATGCAAAGAGGAATAACTTTAATTAGAAAAATGTGATCTAGGTACTCATGTTAGTTGCAGTTAATTACAGTGAATGGTTCTGTTTTGTGCTCTTTTGAAGTTATGTGGCCAAAATGAATTATCATGACCAAAATGGGCACATGAAATTGAAGAAAATAGCGGCAGCCTGGACTAAATAGATAGCTAGAGTATGAATAAAAGATAGCTAGGGTATGAATAAGAGATAGAGTATGAATAAGAGATAGATAGAGTATGAATTGTTATGTGTCTAGGCTCGTACAAAAGTAACAAGAAAAGAGTGAAGACAACAAGCTTTGTAAAATTTAACAAATAATTTATTTCCCTAGAAAAAAACAAGGTAAAAATGAGAAAAAGGACTTACGGTGTACGAATCAAATCCAAGATTAATCCATGAAATAAAAAAAAAGTCTTATCAATAAAAGTCCTAAGTGAATCACAGTTCAAATCCCGATGAAATTCAAGATGGAAGGCGATGACATCTTCGATAGTCAGCTTTGTCCTGATGTGTCAACAGTTGTTGAATCACAAAGAATAATATTCCAGTTTGGAATTCCAAATAATTTTCAATAAATGTCTTTGTCCAAGAATCAATTAGGAGCACTTGTATTCCAGGGTAAATAAATTACTAATTCCAAAAAATAAAAATTCAACTCAAACTGGTCACAACAAAACACCTTTGAGCTTCAAAGGTTTAAAGCACAACTGGCTATTTCTTCTTATGACAATGAGTTATAAGACTATCTAAAACACAAAACAGATTCCCATATGAGGGTCACGTGGTCATCTTACCAGAACAACGTAGAAACTTTACATTCATAACATCACATACTCTAGTATGGCCTTAGCTAAAATCAATGGTTCTTACTCTGGGAAAATGTTTTTTTAAAAATTAAAAAAAAGTTGTTTACTCAAAATTGACACTGGTTCTGAATCAAGGTCAGCAAACAGATACAGTGTTTCTACTACTGGCTGTTTGTCAGATCAAACAGAACTGAATTGAATTTCTAAAAAAAATCAAATCCAGTAGACAAAATTATCATTACAATAACATGTAATGGAATAAAATAAAAATAAAAAAAATTTAAAACTAACAAACAAGTAATTAAATTACATATACATAACAGAATAAGAGATAGCTAGAGAATGCATAAGAGATAGCTAGAGTATGAATAAGAGATAGAGTATGCATAAGAGCATGCTTTTGTTCAAGTTTCCAAAGGTTACATGTTGTAAAGGTTTTATTTATTTAGTAATTTACATAAATTTCATACTATTTTCTATATATGTTCATGTTTGAATTATCGAACTAGATGATTTTATATATGTGATTATATATATATATATATATATATATATATATATATATATATATATATATATATATATATATATATATATCTTTATTAAATCCACAACTTAATAACTAACTTGGGTTATGTTTTTGCCTTTAGATCATAGACAGTTTTTTGCATCCTTGATACATAGATTGTGGGCCCCCGTTGACGGATAGGTCTAAGGCACTTGCCTTTACAGATGACTGACATTTCACCACTATTTGTATGGGTTTGAGTCTCAGCTTGGCCAGTTTTCCGTGGGTTGATGGGTCTTCCTGGGGTTTTGGGCCCAGGTTCTTCCTCAACGAAACATAAGGCTACCATGTATTGCCTATCATATGCTGATAAATTTAATTAAACCCACAAAACCAAATCATAGCACATAGGTTGCCTAAGTGGTAGACTCCTGCAGGTGGGGTGTAGTCATTTTGTCCCTTCCCTATGCATTTCAAGAAAGATCAGAGTTTTAAAAAAAATACAGTGACATTTTTGTAAATAATTTTTTTTCCTAAACTTTATACATGAAATCATTCCAGAAAAACACATATATAAAGGATTTATTGCTGCGGTTCAGGAAGCATGGGGCATCACATAAGTGTCACGATTTTCAGTGTTGAGTTATTGAGGTAGCTGTATTTTCTTTCTCACAGATCAACTGTCATCAAAAGATGATAAATATAATTTTTGAGCTTGACATTCACTAAAAGCCACCTAATGTAAAGCACCACTTTAATATTGGACACAAATGTACTGAAGAAATTACTGGTATTTACTTCCAGAAACAGTAATGATTCTCAGCCTAAATATATCAGCATAGGTACCTCCCTTACCAGAAACAGTAACGATTCTCAGCCTAAATATATCAGCATAGATACCTCCCTTACCAGAAACAGTAATGATTCTCAGCCTAAATATATCAGCATAGATACCTCCCTTACCAGAAAGTTCAGTATTATTAATATTAGTGAACTGAATCATTGGTGCATGATTTAAAGTTTTACAATCATTGCATGATTACTCGGGTTAAAATAAGTCTTCAGGAAGGAGACATTTTACATATTTTCTTTTCTATGATTTTTAGCATACAGTTTTATTAACATTGTATATTCCCATATAATCTGTGTTACAGATCTTTCAAGCCCTTCTTTCCCCTTCTAAACTGTCATGCTACACCTGCTGTCCAGTTATGGGCTGTTTGGGCCATACAGCATGTCTGTACCAAAAATGGTAAGTTCATTTTGGCACCGATTGTTTCATTTGTATCACATGGCTTATTTTTTTAATTTTCCATGTTTTTCTTTATTGTATGAGTTATTACAGCTTGTAACACAAATTTTTCACAGGTTAAAGAATACTTTTTCACTTGTATATTTGTTAATCAATGGTTTGTACTTGGTTGTCTTTGATGTGGAAGAAAAAATGCAGAATAGGGATGAAACCATGAATAATGAGCATCCATTCACCCTTTCATGAACCAGAACTGAGGGATATACCCTTTGACTGCAGATATTATTTGATTCATTTGTTGATGTTCAGTGGCACATAAGCACATTAAAGAGTTTTTTTAGTACAGTGGTAAAAGGGGTAAGGTGCCATGTTCAGAGATGCACCATATCAGCTTGCCCTGGCCAGTCTGTGTAGCATTTGAACTAGCTGTCCACTGATAGTGGGTCTGATATACTAATCTCGGAGCCTCTGGCTTCCTCTGTAAGAAGTTTCAAAAAATCACATCATTGCTGTGTGAAACATGTACATCATTATACTGTACAGAAAAGAATATCATGTTATTTCAATACAAATATGAAATTCCCATTCAATACACTTTGCAAAATTTTCCACCTCCCACTTGCAAATTACTTCTCCCATCCAATACTTGAAAACTTTTAGAATATACTAAATGGACATATGACTTGGATTGGATAGTTGAGGACAACAAGTGGTCTTTGTCTTGTGTCTTTTACTACTTTAAGTGTGTTAAATATGTAATACAAAATTCATCATATTTTCTTAATATTATCAAGCTTTCATTATTTTTTTCAGTTAGAAAAATGATAGCACATGGACTTAATTTTAACAATTGCAGTATTATGTCAGAATGTTTCCAGTATTATGTCAGAATGTTTCCAGTTTTAAATCTAGATAATATTTTCTTAGTAGACAAATATGTCTGGATTTGAGAGTTTTAATAGCTACATGTATTACTTTGCTGTAAATAGTAGAAACAGAGTGGAAAATATGTATCCTTGGATCACTAGTGAATTTAAAGAAAAATGTATGGTTACCCCCAAATTTGGATACAAGGTAACTAGAAAATATTTTTTCTTGTTAGAAAAATATTGTCTTACCTACATAGTGAGTTATAATAGTCACTTTTCTAGCAGCAATGATAGCATCATCAACAGTGTTTATGTTTTGCATTATACTTTTTGAATGTCAGATATCCTATTCACTAGTTGCTGCATTCAAGTGAAGCTCTTTAAAGTTTATGCATGAATATGCATAGAGTTCCAGTCTTGTCAGTCAGACTTAAATAGGTATCATGGTCAAAACATTCTAATTTTGTGTTAAAGTGTTTGAAAGTCAAATATGTTCAGCATAGTGGCTGCATTCACCTGAAACTGTAAGGTTAGTGTTCCTACAAGTATAGAGTTTATAAACAGTTATATGTGAGTTCCAGTCTTGCCTGCTTAAGCATTATGGTCAGCAACGTCATGTAAAAGTTTATGAAAGTCTTATATCGGTGTTATCTTGACAAGCATGAAAGGCAGATACAGGGATTATCCTGACAAACATGAAAGTCAGATATAGAGGTCATCCAGACATAAACGAAAGTCAGATACAGTTGTTATCCAGTCAAACATGAAAGCCAGATTCAGGGGTTATCCAGACAAGCATGAAAGCCAGATACAGGGGTTATCCAGACAAGCGTACAGATAATGTGAGAAAACCATACTCTGTGGAATACTCATTTATATTAAAGAAGATCTTAATGAAAAGTTACACCTGTGATAATTGACTGTACTTCTGATTGTAACACACTGATATTATAACTGTAATAAATTATGACCTTTGACTTGTCACTATGAATAGTTAAGTAAGTTTACTTTTTTTGTAAAAGCAACACTTAATGTGTAACTTATAATGCCATCATAATTACATCACTGATATGATACAGCCTGTTATCTCAGTGTGTCATAGTACAGTGGACTCTGGTAGAGATTATACCTAAGATGACTCCGATTGAGTAATAAAAGGTAAACATTTTTATACTATTGTAAATAATTGCAGTAATAAAAGGTAAACATTTTTACACAATTATGTTAATTGCATTAATAAAAAATAAACATATTTATACTATTGAAATAATTGCAGTAATCAAAAGTAAACATTTTTATATTATTGTAATAGTTGCAGTAATAAAAAGTAAAATTTGTATACAATTGTAATGCGTACAATGACAGCTCTGATGCCACCTGGCTATGTGGGTGCACTAATCATGCAAAACTGACCATCTATCACTCAGTATGACATTAGCAATGTGTGACCATCTGACACTCAGTATAAAATTACTGTGTGACTATCTGTCAGTATAAAAATAGCTATGTGTGACTGTCACTCATTGTGAAATAGGTATATGTGACCATCTGTCACTCAGTATGAAATGGCTATGTGTTAAAGCTCATGCAGTGAGCCTGAATGCCTAGAAATACAAATCTTTGATGTACAAATAATCTTAGCAAAGTGTGGCTATGTTTTGCTTTGTAAGATTGTATACTTTAGTCTGGATTATCATGGTGATTAGTTTGTTTGCCTGTGTGCCTTTTCGATGCATCTTTCATACTGCTCAACTGCACATGACCAGAAACCCATTCAAGTGTGCTGAAGTCAATGATTGGTGATAAGTTTGTTGCTTTAAAGTTTCCTCTGCCCAGACTTATGACTTGAACCAGGATACCAGACATGTTATTGATATAACTTGGAGCCTGTCAGTACTTTAGATGTATTCTCTGGGGACCTCTGATTGAACAGAAACAGTTGAAATTTTTTAGGATCGGAGTCATTAGAACTTTGCATGTGATGATCCCCCAAAGAACAAGAAAAATATTCTGAGTCGAAATTTCTGAGGTCATGGTTGTGTTAAGGCTAGAATAACTTGCCATGCATATGCCTCTCCATGCTGCAGACTGTGAGTGAAGTTTCACTGCACAGACTTGCATTCAAACTGCAATCAGCAACAGATTAAGTTTGAAAATGTCAACAAAATAATGCTAATACATCTGCAGGGTGATTCTGAAAATGTCAACAAAATTAATGCTAATACATATACAGGGTGATTCATATGAAGATTTCAGTTTCAACAGAGGAATTTATACATTGAGGGAAATTATTCCACCTTGTAATTTTCTGACTCTCTCTCTTCCTCATGGGATGGGGGGTGGGCAGGCTCAACCCTCTGGAATAGTATCCAGTAAAAAAGTACATGACATCTGGGGAAATCATTAGCAGTTTACAATCTGCCACAAATCAGCCTTCTTTCAAGGTCAGAAATCTGAGGTGAGCTCAGTAATTATGTCACAGTGAGAAAAAATTAACTCCCCAAGATACACTTTTGTAAGAGTGCTTGAAAAGAGCAATCTGTTATCTTTCTATTGTGCAAATTTGGTTAATTTTTAAATACTCATTCTTATTGTTTAGGTATAGTTGGTAATTAAGGTGCTGTTTCCAGTACTTTTGTTGTAATGTCTCATACATAGGGATAGATATTCAAATTAGTGTAGCACAAGAAAATGCACACGTAACTATTCATTTTTAAGTGATATTGGATTGCTTGGACCCTGAACTATGTAAAAGTATAAATTTGTTTGAAGTTAAATGCTCTAATATTTCACAAGCAATAATTCTTAACAGCAGCCTTCATGTTCTGAGTTCATATGATTTGTATTTATTCTTATTCTTATTATCATTATTATTATTGCACAGGCCACAGATATTGCCTGATGCTTCAGGAAGAGGGAGGGACAGCACTCCTTGCAAAATTATCTGAAGATTCACAGACAGACGTTGATGTGGTCAACCTTATCAAGAGGATTCTGCAACTGGTGAAGGAAAATGCAAAGTAGAACAGGGAAATACGCTAACAGCTGGCTTGGAGAAGTACTACAATACTATACAACACTGTTGTTGTCAACCAACTAAGTCTTGTTTGATACAGAAGTTTTAAAAAAATCAAAATAGATTTAATTTATGTGTGTTTCAGTTTAGCTTTAGATTGAGAAATGCTGCAAGAAGAAAGTTTGAAGAATTTGGTATGTTTTATTTTTGTGGTGCATGTTCAGAATATATTCAGAAATACGGGATATTTGCCAGAAAGAGTATTTTCCGGCAAGTTGAATAGACATCAGATAGATTTTGAATAATATTTTGTAATCCTTCTGTCAAACAACACTATAAATAATAGATTATTACAGTTGAAGAGTACGAAATTTAGAGGTCCTGGAGTTAGATGTAGTCTGTTGAGAATTACAGCATTATAAGATCACACATATAAGAGCTCACCAAAGATATAATATTCAATGACTCCATGAAATGTGTTACAATACTGTTTGATTTTTATGTTATACAACTTGCTTTCATTTGTGATTTACGTTGTTCATACAGCGGTTTCAAACATCTGTGTAAAGTCTGAATAAAATGTTGAAAATGTCACAGAAATATAATAATTTTTTAATAAAATAAGGACTAGGCATTGGTGGAAAGCGCTTGATGAATATACCACCATCTTTTGTAGTGTCATTGAGAATGCATCGTACTTTTCAAAGAAAAGGGAGATAAACTGACAGTTATCTACATAATGTTTAATTAGTGTTCATTTTCAACCATTACCCCATGCTTTTATGTGTTTAGTCTTAAAGTCACTTTACTTATGCAAGACAGATGTTTGTTTATTTTTCTTTTGTTATTTGGCAAATGCAACATAATTTATTATTACATTGTTTAACATGTTCATGTTAGCTCTTGTATTGTTATGTATGCCCATTTGCAGAGAGTGTAAGCCCCAATATAACATTACATATTGACCAATACATCTGTATCTATGTTGTCTATTTCACATTTGTGATATAAGGTAGACTGCATAGACCCTGATGCCATGGTGCATTATATAACAGCAGATCTTGGTCTGTACTGTAGGTTGAGCAATTAGTGATACACCTTTATTTGTGGCACTTGTATCCTGGTCTAATAGTTTTATACATTCAGTTTCGTTTCCTAGTGTTACATTGTTTTCTGGATTTAAGTACAATATTATATATGCATGTATTTTTCAAAAAGTTCATATCCAAGCAATGGATAAAATATTTTTATGCCTTGAGATGGGGGCATTGAGTGTTTGGGTTGTCTGTTTCTGCATGTGATTAGGTGGTACATTTTTTCCAACACTTCAAGCTCAGTATCTCATCATCCAGTTCACTTCATGTTTGGAATATCACATGATCCCCTTCATTCATTACTCCTCCTCCTTCAGGGTAAGGTCAGGGTCAGGAATTGGTGACATATTTTGATTCAGGTTTTTATCACTTATGTTTCCATAACCCCTCTGCCAATTAACTTCATGCAGCAAACTCACCACTTCATTCATGTTTGGAATATAACATCATTATATAATCAACCCTGCTCACCATTTCACTCCATCTCCATGTCAGTAACACTCCTGCCTCTGGATGGGCTCGTGGGGTCTGAAATTCTAAATGTGGCACATTTTGGTCCAGGTTTTTTACAGTGCTTCTAGCTTAGGAACATCTTGCCCAGTTCGCATCATCTTTGTAATATAATATCATGACATAAACTCATTCTCTACTTCCCCCTCAGCAGACAGTGTGGCGAAAAATTATGATGGGGACACATCTTAGTTACAGATTTGTTTATTAAAGTTATGTTATCACAAATATTTTCATAAACTCCCTACAAGATTTACTTCATTTTGGCATATAACAACATTACACTCACCCTTTTTTCCAGTACCACTTCGTTTTCTGGGTTAATTCTTTTTATTACTTTCAGTCAACACTTGATTCACCTGCTATTGGGAATATATTATCACTCAATCCCTCTCTCTCATGCCCACTCCTGCCCCTGGGTGGGGCTATGGGTATATAATTATAATTGAGACACATTTTGATTAAAGTTTTTATTCAAGGTTTGTTTTTCACTTATATTTCCATAACCAGTTCACTGCATGTTCAGAATATAACATCACACACCTTATGTATTTTACTACTTTTACCTCCTGGATCTTATCCCTGGATGGGCCCACAAGAGTTAATAATTTCTTGTGGTTACAGTTTGATTCCATCACTTATGGTTTAATTATTTATTTTAAATCAAATCCATTAAAGATGTGGAATATTGTATGATTCCAAACTCCTTTTCTTCTACATTGCTGTTGTCCCTTGGATTTCATTCCTGGATGGAGTCATGGGGTCAACAAGAAGTATACCATTTTGCTTAATTTTTTTTCTAATAGTAAGATGACACCTCACTTGATTCAGAACACAGTGAGAATGATATATTATCTCATATTTCTCTTAACTTCTCTTATATAATTAACTTCTCTTACTCTCTACTCCTGTATCACTGTTTCCCATGGGCTATAACCCTGAGTTAATAAGCAGGGATTTTTGATGTTGGTGATTGTTATTATTTCAACAGCACCTCATCCAATTTAAAGGCATATTTTGGAACATAACCATGACCACGTTCTTACCTGTCACCTTGTAGCACACCATCTCTTGGCTTGTGTACTTATATCATGTAACTGGGGTCAATAAGTATGTCATAGTTTTTTTTCCACCCTTATATATATATATATATATATATATATATATATATATATATATAGCAAGACCTTATTCTTACGATTTCCTGTAGCATTCCTGCCCTTAGGGCATGACCCTGGGTAGGGGTATAGGATCATCAGGTTATGCCCTTTGATATTTTGACAGCTTTTGTCAGGGGCCTATGTCTTTCTTAAACACAGTTCTTATTTTCAGATTGCCACATGCAAGGTTTTTAAAACTGTATCATGCATTGTTTAACATGTTTTACTTGCACCTAATCTTTAAAACTAGAAACTGCCTATCAACTGTTTCTTCAAAATAACTGAATAAAATTCTTGGAACAACAGTCTACCTGATTCTAAACACTAATATTTTATTTATATATTCTCTTTGTTATTTGTTTTTTTTAGCTACTGGACTTCTCCAGGATGTCAGAATCCAGTTGAATCATGTATTAATCAAGAGAATCTTCCTAGATACAGTGAAATTCTTCTTGTGTGTTATCAGAAGAGGTTTTATTGTAAAGCACATGCTAAGAGTTAAAGAATTCACTTCTGGGTCAGTGTTAGTGCCTGATTATTAGTGTGCATTGTAGATAAGATAAACACCATATTACTCATATTTTAATGAGTAAGGATTTTCTTTCAAATCAGTACCAAGAACATTTTTAGAAATTTTTCAAAACAGAAAGAACTGATTTTTAATATAAGATAATTTATATCTGAGAATCAGTTTGAAATGAACAAACATGATAAATTTAATTTTAATAGAATTTTAAATAAATGTTTTAATTTAAATTACTTTTGAAAGGTATAAATAAACTTTTCCAAAATAAATCTAAAGTATGAAATTAGAAAGTAAAGTATGGTGTGGTTTGTGAGTTTAACACCATCTTTCAGCACATGATAGGCTGCATATGACAGCCAGTATATTGGGTGGAGGAAGAACCTGGGAAGATCAGGGGAAGAAACTTTGACCCATGGGAAGTTACTAGCAAACTTTCTAATTACCCACATTAGCCGAGCTGAGACTCAAATTCATGCAGACAAATGTCAGTAACATGGAAAGACAAGTGCCTTAGACTCCTTGGCCACCTCGGGCCCCCAGTAAAGTTTAAGATGTAATGACACTTAAGACAAGTGGTAGCATGCACCAGTGCAGCTTCTAGCATATGTTTCAGGGACAGTGAAGCATGATATCCCACTGTGATTTTTGAGACAAAATGCAGTATACCTGTTAAATTTTTTATGGTTGTACACTGAAGAAATGCTGATCAGTGCTATGTTCTAAGTTTATTATGTCAGGTATTCAAATTTACACTGTTGCATCAGTGCTAATTTTTATGGCAAAAAATTAAAATGCAAAGAAGATCTAAGCAAATTTTTTCGAGGTACTTTGCCACAGAGTTGTTATCTTAACTAATTCTGGTGACTTCTGCCAGGTACATTGGAGATACATTGGAGATGTTTTGATGAAGCCCTGTTATCACCACCTGACTGTTGGTAAGCATCCAAGCTAATCAAAAGCTTCTGCCATGTACCCAATATCAGGCCAAACCTGAAAAGAGATAACACATTTCTTTATTCACATAGCTAACATAGCTGTAGGTAAAGGAATAAAAATGTTCTAAATATGGAGATTTCAAAATGGTACATAGCGTGCAAGTACATGAAAAAAATGTTATATAGTGATACTCAGAAATGTGAAGCAATGACCATGTATTTATTCCCAAAAGAGTCAAGGTTTCAAGACATATTTAAAAAAATTTCATCAACTATTTAGACGTCAAGTTACTATGTTAAATGAAGAACACCAGCTGTCATAAATTTGATGGTGCTGGTACAAGGGTGGGGTGAGTTTGATGATTTGCATAACATTTAATACATAAATATACAAAAGTAAAGTTGAGTGGCAAATTACAAAATTAAAAGAGAATACCATAAGTTAGCTAATTTAATAAGGAGATAATATATTTGTATATTTGAAGTTCATACAGCCTATTCTTTGCATGACAGATTAGCTGTAGGTACAGTTAGATCTGTATTTTCAGCTAAATGTGAAGATAGAAACAGTTTTCATCCTCAAAAATTATGAAATAAAATTGACATTTTTTTCAGGACTGTTCCATTTAAACATTCATGGTACCCAGGGAAAGCAGCTTTTTAAAAAAAGTATGCCAGGGTGCTCTGGTCACTCACAAAGTTCATATGAAAAAAAATACAAAATTATAAATTGCATCTGTGGATGGCTACTACACATTAAAAGTACTTTCCCTGAGTCCCATGTATGTTACAAGCATCTGGTAATAATACTGCAAAATGCTTCATGAGAACCTAATAACAGTTTGTGTAACAGTACCGAGCTCTGTCCATCAGTGTCTTATGCAAAATCAGCAATAAAAAGGAATGTATTTTATGTCAGGTTTCCTTCAGTTAATAAGGCATAGGGAAAATTACATTGAATTGTATACCATTAAGAAACAACTATATATCTTTTCACACATCTCATTCTTTGACATTTTCAAATGGTTCTCAGAATGTGCAGTACAGCAGTCATCATCTTTGTCCTCTCATGAAGTATCATGTGATTTGATAAATATTTATTCTAAGTTATATAAGCAGATATGTGTTACTTATATAACACACCATCATAAGCACAAAAATTAAACTGCTTGGATGGACCCAGGGTAGCTGATTGGTGTAAGACACTTGCCTTTACAGATCAGTGACATCTCACCCTTGTTTTGGGCTCAGCCAGGGTGGGTATGTGGGAAAGTTTGCCATTAGCTTCCTGTGGGTCAGTGGATCTTCCTGGGGTTTTCCCAGGTTCTTCCTCCACCATATTTACTGGTTGCCATCTATAGCCTGTCATTTGCTGAAAAATGGCATTAAACCCATAACAATAACAACATAACTGTTTGGACCCATAATAATTAGTATAATGTCCTGCAGGCATAGATATTAGAAGTAATGATGTCTTCATTAGTTTTTAAATTTTAAGTGAGGAAATATTGAAAACAATAATATGAAAATCAAGTCTGAATGCAAACAACTATTTGAAATGACTATGAAAAATGACCAAACAGTAATGGTACTCTAATATTTGACTATGACCTAGACACCCTTGGCAAAGCATCAGGAGATTCCATGTATACATCACAACAATTCATAAGAAATACATCTACAAAGAATAAACATCATAAGTGTAAATTTCATGACAAAACCATCAGTTGCTAAGATATGTTATAAAAATCATTCAAGCATGAAAAGTAGTAAAGGAAAAGTAAGGAATAAATTTAATTCCTTGTACAAGTTTACAAAACAATGAGCTGAAGAGTCATTACGAAGAAATTTGCCCCCAAACTGTTAAAAAGTCATGATTTCTTTGACTCTGTCAAACCCCTACCCCCTGTAGCCAAGCTGCAATATATTCCCTGAAATTGTTATTAATAAGTCACAGCCCTGAAAAGAGAGTGCATCATAACTTGGTAATTCTTTGACTGTTAAAATCACATGGGTGTATACAAGAATTTTCCCAGAAGTTTGAACCATAAATTAAGTCCCAGAGTATTGATTATAAGACTTGAAAACTCCTCCAAGAGTTTAGTTTTATATATTCTTGGGGAAACATAGATATATTCATACCAGAAACCATTCACTTGGATGATAAATGAAGGTGATGTAGACAAATAAAATAAATTCCAAAATTTAACCAGGGTCAGATGCAGATTTGGATGCTGATGCCAGGGTAACTACATAAGCGTTCAAATAGTAAATATCACTTAATACTGATACACCTTAAATGATACAAAACTGTAAATTTCAAGCTTTTACATTTTAAATCTTAGTTAAAGTTTGTAAAGTTGTAAGTTTCTTAATATCAATGCAGTGTTTACATATTTAACGTATGGACTAAGTGGAGGAATTTTCAAATTAGGGGCATCAGTATTGTTCATTTAATAAGAGATTTAAGTCCCATGTATCCCCAATTTAGGGACCCTGACAGGATTCATGGCACAATTGTTTCCCTATACATTCTCTACATTTATTTTCCAGTAGTGAACTTTCCAGAGTGTCAGAACCCAAATTATATGTTAATCAAAAGTATCTTCCCAGATGACCTTGATTGATCATGAGTCAGCTATCATTTTTTGAAAGGCTCAATTGTAAACAAAGTAATGTGCCATGGGTTGCAGATTTTCATATCTGGGGCATCAATGATCGAATCCTGTGCTCTGCACACTGTGGTCAAAATACACAGAGAATCACAAATATTATCCAAGTTTTCTTAAAAAGTAAATAATTTCCTTTAAATCAGCACCAGCAGTATTAAAGTCTAAACCAGAGTACCACCATGATTAGGAAACAATATTTGAAAATTAGACAAGGACTACTTTCATGTGTACTGCTCATTGTAGATTTTCTTTAATGCAAAATGAAATCAAGCCAGATAGTGTTGCAATCTGGTGATAATTAAGAGAATCCACGATGTGGCACTAAAAGGTGATACTTACTCCTCCTTACTGTAGCCTTGTATACAAAGGAATACAGTCACCTTAACAAATATACTCGCTTATAAGACGAGTCCAGCTGCAAACTGCACAGCTCCAGATTGGCCATCACATAATGTGCTGGCAGATCAGGATCTTTGTTGTTTGCAGTTTGAATAGACTTATAAGCGAGTATAGAGTACATGACCAGTATTTGAATTGGATACCGGTAGTTATCAGCGTATGTACCCAATATTAAATTTAGGTGCTGTTCCTTACATGTAGTTGTAAGTTTTTTACCTTCATCTGGCCATCCATCTTGTTCATTAGTATTAAGACAGATACTAAATGTTGAATTTTTTGCAACCAATTGTATATTATTAAAATTAAGAAATGTAATGTTTTGAATATCATGAAATTCAAAAGCATGTCTAGAATGTAAGAAACATTTGGAGCAATCAGTTACAAACTATAAGCAAATAGACAGTTTGTATTTTACTGATGTTAAACAAAGTTTACCTTAATACAGCATTGGAAAATCAATGTACAGAAAAATGCAACTTACACCATATTTAAATTTTCAATGTAGATATTTATATTAAAGTTTATAGTTCCACTGTATACTTCAGACCTTGCCTGTGTTCATTTGTATAAAAAAATTATTTAAAAAAAAACGTTTGGTGTTTTACAAGGTGAGATTTAATGTAAGATAACTTCCAGTTTTTAAAGCAATTGGGAAAGTGGTATGACTGGCTGATGAAGAGACCTTGTTCTAGTGAGATGAAATCATGTTTCATGCAAGCATGGACAATTTCATTGGCTGATTAAAACATGCTGCCATCACTGATGTTGGTTTCATTGGTTGATTGAGACATGCTGCTAGCATTGGTGTCTGTTTAATTGGCAGATTGGGACATGCTGCCAGCATTGGTGTCTGTTTAATTGGCAGATTGTGACATGCTGCCAGCATTGGTGTCTGTTTAAAAAGTGATGTTAAATTATTATCTTTAAAGCTTTCGATTTAATTTTGAAACTTTGATGTGAAAACTTTGAAACTGGACAAAATGTCTTTGTAGTTTTCCTTCTACAATGTTTCTGAAATGCTTTATATTGGTACAAAGGATCTAGGAAATATTTCATTAGACCTTGATATATCGAAGACCTCATAAAGATGTAAGAGAGCCTGGTTAAGCAGGTTGCTTGAGTAAAACCTCAATTATTTTAGTTTGTAGGGGGCATGAAAAAAGTTAAGACAATAAGGAATCTGGATAATCAAATGAGTATTTGGAGATTTTTAAAATCATTTCTAGGATTCGCATGATGTTGATTCAGATGAAAAAATATTCAGTAATTAAGGTCTAGGCCCTGGTTTCACTAAATTTCTCAAACATTCTTCTCAATTGAAATTTTGCATTATCTTCCTTGTTGTTCTTGCAGTATTGGGATTTTTATTGGATAGTAAAAAAGATGAAAAAAAAATAGCTTGATATTTTTGAAATTGTTAAGGAGTCATTTTATTTTTGAAAGGAAAGAATTGAGAATTCCTCAGATTTCATCAAGGATGAAACAAGACTCTTTTCAGAATATTCAATTTATTGTGACTTCTTTATAATTCTTAATGCTGAATCTTAAATGAAAAAAAAAAAGATTTTTCCCGAAACAAACAAAGCTATTACAAAATCTCAATTTAAGGTAGAGAATTTGAAAAGATTAGTGGAAGTGGATTCAGACAGTTAATTCTCTACTGTAAATATAATTCCAATATTTTGGAATAGCTTGAGTAATTTATGAAAAATTATGTAATCATTTGCACCATCCATGATGGCCCTGAGATTGGTCACAAGAATGAAATAAATAGGTAATAAGTTTGTTTGACATGTTGCTACATCCATGATAGCCATGGTGATATGTCACAAGAATGAAATAAGTAGGTAATATCTTTGACATGTTGCTACATCCATGATAGCCATGGCGATATGTCACAAGAATGAAATAAGTAGGTAATATCTTTGACATGTTGCTACATCCATGATAGCCATGGTGATATGTCACAAGAATGAAATAAGTAGGTAATATCTTTGACATGTTGCTACATCCATGATAGCCATGGTGATATGTCACATGAATGAAATAAGTAGGTAATAAGTTTGTTTGATTGACATGTTGCTACATCCATGATAGCCATGGTGATGTCACAAGAATGAAATAAGTTGGTAATAAGTTTGTTTGATTGACATGTTGCTACATCCATGATAGCCATGGTGATATGTCACAAGAATGAAATAAGTAGGTAATATCTTTGACATGTTGCTACATCCATGATAGCCTGGTGTCTAGTCACAGAATGAAATAAGAAGGTGCAGAATTAGGGTGATTTACATGTTATTACATCCATGATTTCCAGACGATTGATTACAGGAATGAAATGAAGTGCTGAGTTAGTTGATTGACGTGATGGTACATCCATGATGGTCTGGCAGTTGGTCACAAAAATAAGACTAGTAGGTTCTGAGTCAGGCTGATTGACATGGCGGTACATTCTTGGTATCCTAATGATGGGTCACAAAAATGAGATAGACGCTTAATGAGATTGATTGACATGGTTGAATATCCATGATAGTCCAGCAGTCAGGCAAAGAAATGTGATAAGAGATGCAGAATTAAATTAATTGATACAGTAGTACATTCTTGATAAGCTAGCAATTGGTCACAAAAATTAGATAAAGATGTGCAAAGTTGGGTTGATTGACATGCTGGAACTACATGTAATGGGTCACTATCTCTGCCATAGACAAGAATAAGAAATGATATTGCATCGAGAAGGAATTATCCTGTATTTCAGTTTTGTTATTTTTTGTTATTTTAAGTGTGTTGTTTTGAATTTTGTGTCATCAAATATGTAACAAAGCATATTTGTATATTATTGTGGAATGTATATCATAACAGTAATATCATTGTTGATGTGAATGTATATCATAACAGTTATATCATTGTTGATGTTAAACTATTCTCAAATCTTATATGTAAATGTAAATAACAATGTGTATGTGAAAGATAATGTTTTGAAATGTGTTATTTGGTCACATCATGTTCAGTATTTACAATATTTGTACACCTTGCAAACAAAGTTGGGTGGGGGTCATATACTTGAGTCATCTTGTTTGCCGTCCCTAAGACTATTATATGCCTGATGTCTCATGATGCCGTCATTAAACGTTGGGATGCTTTTTATCATGACTTGACAATGTGTCCTGTTAAAATGGAGTTGGTCTGATCAGGTATTTTATGAGTTATCCCCATTTTTATTACAGATTGTTTCCATCCATCACACTCAAAGAACTGTGGTATTTTCATGGAACTTGGTATGCGTTTTTATCATGAAAAGAGTTTGTGTTCCATACAAGATTTGACTTTGTTAGATTAATACGTTTAGAGTTATCTCCCTACTTTTTTACATTGTATTTATATTTGATAATTTGTTGGTGGTATTCTGTAAGCACTTGCTTACTGACTAAAACATTTAGTTAAAAGGATTTTGTTAAGCCTTAGAAGCTCTAAGTCTGTTTTTACAGGACCTTAATTTTATAGTGTCAACTTCTTAATTTTTTTTTAAAAAGGGTGAAAGTATGTATGCTTTATTGCTTCTTCTAGTGAGTAATCTATTCCTATTTCAGCTGTATTTAATATGCATCTTGTTTGATAAATTAATTTTTTATATCTGCAGATCAAAGATTAAGTTCTTTTCTGTCTGTATAATATCAAAAGCATGTAATACGGAGCACTAGTTTAAACATTCAACATAAAATATTGTGTGCACATTTTATTAACATGTCAGTTTCTATGAAAGTCCTACACCCACAGCAAATCTACTGGTCTTGAATGTCAATTTAAATGTACATTTTATTTACATTGTGAAATTGTTTAAGATGCAAAAGTTACATCTTAGTTAATTTGAAAGGTAGTACAATCAGGCAAATGGGAAATGTTTCAGTAATAATTGTGTATTATAGCATACAGCATCCATCAAGAGTTTTGTTGGATATAACAGAACTTTGTGATTGATATGTATCTTTATGTATGCATTTTATTAGCTTTGTCATGCAGCTTTTCCTTGCTTGTTTTTGTTGGATGTGTATACACCCTTGAATGTGCAAGTTCTCAAGGAGGCTTACAAATGAAAAACATTAGTCAAGATTCTGTCAGTGTTGCAGTTTAAGAAAGGAATTTAGGCTCTTATTCAAGTTTTATTAAGTGGAGAAGATATAAGAGGCAGCTTTTGTCTCTGGGAAAATAGATGGAATATGTTTGTTAGTACCTTATATTGGATTTACATTGATTAGTGTAGAATGAAAAGTTTGCAAATACAGTCAAATCTGTCAATATTGGCCACCCATGGGAAAGGGCAGAACTGGCTTTTATACATATGTGACCTTTGTACAAAAGTACACCTTTTTGAATTCTTTTACCATTCACCAAATATTATTATTATTATTATTATTATTATTATTATCAAGTTAGTTTTATGTGCAGTATTCAACATCATCCTAAAATGAGCATATATGTTGTTTTGCCCCAGATTTATGTTTCACACAAGACTGCTGTATCATGCTCACTTTAATCCATCATAACTAAACCATCACTAACTTAAAATCATCACTGATCTTAGTATGTTTTGTGCACCATGACAAAACGTTAATTCATTGCTGAATGACAGCTTACATAGGATTGTAATATAGAGGACCAATTCTTTGGTCAGCCAGCTTATATAGATTAAACTTGGAAACGTATAACATGAAAACAGTAGATAAGCCAGTCGCTCAGCTCACACAGACCAAGAGAGATCTGTGTTATGTGAGAGGCCTATGAAAAATATGGAATTGAAACAAGTCATATATGGCTATTTTTGCGACCCATGAACTGAAATTTTGCCCGCCTTTACAGCCAAATTTTAAATATTAAATTACCCCCTGACCCTTATGAAAAGGGTTACAACTCTTATCTCTTCTCAAAGATAACTCTGTTCTCAAAATCGTTTATAATATCTTGCTTTTGCTTAATAATCTCTTTGATTTGAGCTTCTCAGAGTCCCATTTTTGCTACATGACTGCCTTTTCCACTATCCAACCAATGCATTGCTTCAACCTCTCCTGTATGGATGAAAACTCTCACTTTTGAACCTGGCAAATTGGCACCTTTGAGTTAGACTAACAGGATGACTGGGGTACAGTGTGTATAATCAAGATATGAAATGCTTACTCATCAATTCAAGTCATAGACCTTTATCTAAATAATACATTGCTCATCAGTAGTGTTCTTTTTTGGTTTATACCAATTTTCACTAAAAAATTTTACCTGTCTTTTAAATACAATAATTGTTATGGATTTACACCCATTTATCCCCTCCTCCCACAATATACTCCTTATGAGATTGTTGCTTTACACAGCTGTGAGATTGGGGCGGTTATGTCCTGCAAACACAGAACATACACAAGGTGGAGGTCAGAAAATCAAGCCACATTTAATGTTTTCCACCTATTTCATCAACTCCATTTAGTGTTGTGCTGAATCTAGGGAGAAAAAAAATCAGCTCAGTATTTACAGGGATAAACATGGGCCAAAATGTGAATCTGTGCATGAATACCAATTAAAAAAAAAACAATAATAATTACAAAAATAGACCATTTTTACTGATTTACATTTTTATGTTTTTAACCTGATTTCTTCCCAGTTTTAATGTTTGGAAAATAAGTACTGACAATTTTTTGGATATTTTAAAATATTTTTATTCAAATAAAAACCAAATGTACAGAACACTGCTCATGAAACAAAATTTAATTTGTATACATAAAGTGGTCACTGATCAGTTTAGGAAGGGATACCATTGTTGGGGAGGCAGAAAGCAGATGATCATTAGACACAGGACATTTACGTATAGGAAATGTGCCAGGGGGAAATTAGAATGACCAGTTTGACCAGATAGCTGCTATATACAGGTGACCATTAGACAGGCTTGACTGTATGGTAAAACCTCTCAAATGAAACCACAGATTGGGCTGGGGAAATCTGGTTTTAATAGGTAGATGGTAAATTTGATCTTGTACAATATATGCAGGAAGGATCAGACTTGAAGGTGGTATTATTTTGGGGGATGGTTTGACTTCATAGTGTAATTTGTATATGGGAAAATGGATCTGATTCAGCAAAGATTCCAGTTATAACAGAGCACTATGTAACAAATGATTTTTTTAAGGTATTTTTTCCTAGTCACTGTAATGATGAAACTTAATTATATAGTGAAATTGGTCTTGGTCCTAATAAGATGATGTTAAATTGATTGCACTGAAATATATGCAAGTACAAACATACAGTGGTATGGCCATTGTATAAGGTTAACATACCACATGCAGAAATGAAATCGTTTTACCTCCAGTGTTGTTTTTAATTGTTGCCGAGTTATTTTTAATACATAGCAGAATACAGAAAATTATAACTTTATATTTTGTTTTGTTTTCCATAAGAGGATTTATCATACAGTTGTATAATTTTTACTGGCAGTTAAACATGAAAGACCATTAAAAAAAATTCCATTCGTTTTGCTTTTTTTAAAAATCTGTTTCAGATTAAGATAATTAAAAAAGTACCTGTCTGTATTTTGACTGAAGGTTGTTGTTTTCCAGATTGTATGAAGTAAATAAATCCTCTTACATGTAGCAAGTGTTCTGATTTGTGTGTGCATGTGACATGGATTCCCACTCTTTCTTTCTCCCACATGCCATTTTCTGGGGTTACATAGTTAGGCTAGTCAGATCATGCAGGTCACTGGCCACCAGTCATCTCGTACCAGTCGTTGACCTTTCACTGGTCATTACACAGAGGCCTCATGGTACAGGGATCGGGATCGGACTGACCCCCCCCCCATTTCCCACTCTACCATTACACCCAATGCAAGATTAGGAGTCTTAACACCGGGTTTAAGTAGGGAAAGGAATTGGATTGGTATCCCCCACCCCAACCACCTTCCTTAGTATACCAGTGAATCCTTATAGGATATGGGGGACTCCACCTCAGAATTATTGGTCCTTTATACCTCCATGTGCTGCTGCCGTGGTTAGTGTTCACCCATCACCTCGTCAGGTGGTACCCACCAGGAAGGTTGGAGACATAGCATCATCCAGGAAAGGTAAGTGGTCTCGTTTTCTATCTTTTACCCACAGACTTTTGTCCGACACCATCTTGTGCAAAATCCAGGAAGATCCTTTCATTTGGAAATGATCTCTGGTGCTCGACTGCAACCTATTGTTTCTTCCTCACTCTGCCCCGATTGAGGAAATATCACAGAGATTTTCGACAAGCCCAGACGTTGCTTGGCCTCATAAGGGGTGGTCTGTTCCTCCGTCTCTCTTGATACATATGGTATCTGCTTCGAGTTACCGGATACATTACGCGAAGTGGCCTACTAAATCTCCCCAACTGCATGCTGGTTTGTCCCAAGTGGGTATCTCGACTGGAACTTGGGCACGCCTTCCCATCAATAAATTGAAGCTTTTGAGCATACGGCCCGATATTAGTCACAACAGTTTCTCGTGCTCATCTATTCTCAGCTTCTTTATTTTGTATGCTGAAGGAGGCTGTGGCCAGCATATCATGGCATGCGCTTTCTGTCTCAATGACGTTATCGGCTGATCTTTACATCCGCCGTGACGTTGCGTTCGACTCCTCGAAGGTCTTTCTTAACCACAGCAATAACCTAAAGGTGACTCCGTTGGAAGCCTGAACCCTCTTTGGAGCACTCATCCCTCCCAGTGGTTTCACAAGATCTGAAGGATCATGATCATTGATCTTTCATACCCGATCCAGATGCATCTCAATCGGCCATGAAGCGTACAAATGCGAACCGCCCACAAGGGCCATCCGCAAATTCCTGCAAACAGGCTCGGCCTAGGTCCAATCCAGAACCTCGAATGATACATACTCCTCGACTCTTTGGTTCAAGGCGCGGTCGCAGATGAACCGTTGTGAGGAAGCTCTCTAACCAGCTTTCCTTTCCTAAGGAAGGGAGTGGGGTGTAGCCATGGAGACTAGTACCATCTCCTGCCATGCATTCGTCTCCCAAACGTCCCTTTAGGTGCTCGTTTAGGCCTCTTTTCAGAGGTTTGGTGAATCATCACAGATGATGAATGGATCCTTTCATTTGTGAGGGCCTCTTTTCAGAGGTTTGGTGAATCATCACAGATGATGAATGGATCCTTTCATTTGTGAGGGAGGGTTATCGATTCAGTTTTGGGAAGAACTCCCTCTCTCAAGGAACCATATGTTCTTTCACCAGTCCATTCTCGTGAAATTAAGGGAAGAAGTGCACAACCTTTTGCATATAGGTGCAGTCGATAGGGCCCGAACTATCAGCCTCCTGTTCCTGAATCCTCCTTGTCACCAAGAAAGCGCAAAGTTTCGTATCCTAATCGATCTATTACCTTTAAACCGGTGTCTTTTGGAGGAACGTTTCAAGATGGGTACCACCTCCTCAGTCTGGAACGCAATTGTCGTTCAGAATCGCTTTCACACTCAGGATCTCTACCCGAGTTATGGGGGTAGTAGCGGGAAACCTCCGATTACTGGGAACGCTTCTTCTCCAGTATTTCTTCGACTGGCGGATTCACAATGTTCAGGTTCAGTCCCTCCATCGGAACCTGTTCCGTTGTTGTTAAACAAAACTCAGTTGGGTCTTTTATCCAACCTTGAGAAGTTGGAAGTTCCATCGCAGGACTTCTTTTACGTTGGGATGAACTTTCTCACAAACCAGAAATTAGTCCGGGTCCCACTATATTGGATAGACAAAATCCTGGCACTTCAAGAGGGTCAACGAGCAAAACAGTGTTGTCTGCTCGCTTTACCTATTCCAATTAGGAACCTTGAACACCGCTGCGGATCTGGTTCCCTTATGACGTTTCAATATGCAACCTGTACAGTTTCCCTTTCTCGCAAGTTAGAAACCGCAGAGATTTTCTATCAGCTCTGATTCCTCTAGAACCAGATTTTCATCACCATTTGCGCTGGTGGATGAATCGGGACAGATTCCTGACCGGACAGGGCCGGATGGAGAGGGAAGGTTCAGGACCCCAGCCCAGATTTAAAAATAACGCTCAACACAAATGCACAGTTACTTGTCACTTGAGGGCAGGGTCATTGGATTCGGAACGAATCGGCCCTCCACATCAACAACCTAAAAATGTAAAGTCTTATTTGTCAACAGACTTCACTTTTAAGTTTCTCCATTCCCGAATCAGAGATAAAAGGCGGTGGGCAAATTCAGTTTCCAGTGGGATAGTCTGTTCACGTGATCTTTCCCACCGTTCCGACTGCTGCATCACGTTCTACAAAATGTTCGAACTTTCATTTCTCGTATCATTCTTATAGGAACCGCTCCGGTGGCCTAGTGGTTAGAGCGTCCGTCTCGGATGCGGGAGGTCGTGGGTTCGATCCCCGGTCGAGTCATACCAAAGACTTACAAAAATGGTACTAACAGCTGCCTCGTTTGGCGCTCAGCATTAATAGGTTAGTGTTAGGACTGGTCGACCTGATGTCAGGATAATGTGACTGGGTGGGACATCATGCTACATGTCTGCGGCATGATGCCCCAGTACTAAACATCAGTATAAACTGCCACACTGCAGACATCGTAGCGATATGACTGAAAAATTGTTAAAGCTACGTTAAAAATCATAATCTCATCACACATCACATCATTCTTATAGCCCCACTCTGACGCCAACGATAGTGTTTAACGATCTTCTAGACCTGTAGATAGATCAATTCAGGTCTCTACGTCACAGGAGGGATCTTCTGTCGGAACACAGCGACTCCCTACTACGCAACAGCCAACACATTCTCTACCTTCACGCATGGTTCATTTCAAGAGATCTACCATCCAGAACAAGTTTTTACTCCGGGTTGCTACTTGAATCATCCAGGCCAGGAAAAAGCTTGTACATCCGAGCTCTATAATGCCAATTGGAATATATTTTGTGATTGGTGCAGTAGGAAAATCGTTGATCCTGGCTGTACCTCTGTAACTTCCGTTGCTGATTTTCTTTTGTTCCTTTTTGATACCAACATATGTTCAGTATCGACTATCAAGGGCTGTAGAGCTATCATTTCCAACAGACCCCAATTCTCTCAGGGCACAGCTATTGGTTCTGATTTCGCACCATTCTGATCTCATTAAGTATTTTGAGTTGCGGATAACTGTCTCCCGTTCTCTAATGGGCAGACTAGTGAGTATTGCATAATTAAAATTAGTTTACCAAACCACCACCACCACCAAAAACAACCCCTTCATTTTAATGACATGTTGACAGTGGAAATTTGTTGTAATTTTTTGATTAGTCTGTTGGACCTATAGTCTTGAACTTAGACAGTTATAAATTGATATGAACGGACAACAAGGAAAATCTTAACATTCATTCCTTGTAATGACGAGTCTTTCTATTGAATTACCATTTGTTAACTATTATCCTTCATATTGGAAATGCAAAACGATTTCTAATACATATAATGCGAACCAAATAATGAAGAAGAATAATGATTATATGATATAAAATTATGAAGTAGTATTTTTAACAATAGCTTAAATTTATTGAGAAATCAAAATGCATTGGTACATTTTGAGTGAGAATTTCAGTTTTGGAGTAAAAGTTGGAATATTAAACGTGTTCAGCGACTTCAATATTGTGTTACATGATGTTATATAGATATTCGTAACACCTTCCCGTTCAAAAAAGAAAGATTTATGGCATAAAACTTTGTTTGGGCATGCATATCCAAGATGCATATAATTAATATTGCATAATATGAATGATACAATCACGTATACAAAACAATGCAATACTGTACTTCTATGCTCGTGAAGGTGCATCTGCAATCAAATTTTCCATTCCCTTGATGTGTTTAACATCAATATTATATGCCTGTAACATCACACTCCATCGCAACTGTCCGAGTCTTGTTTTTCATTTTATTAATGAAAGTGGAGGGGAGGATGATCGCTGAAGACAACAACTGGACAAAGAACTGCACTAACACCTCAAAGTGTTGTACGGCCACCATCAATCTCAAACACTCCTACACTCTCATGGAATAATTTTTCTGGTGCTTATTCAATTTCCTTGAAATATAGCACACAGGATGATCCACACAATCGCTATCTTCCTGTAACAGTATTCCACCAATCCCCACGTCACGTCTACAGACATTTGGATGACTTAGTGAAATCTGGAGATAAAAGAATTGGTGCACTTTTGAGTATGACCTTTAACTTATCAAAAGCCTCCTGACATATTTCTGACCAGCGAAATTTGGTCTTTTTACTCAACAAATTGGTCAGGTGTTCAGCAGTCATGGAAAAATAAGAGCAAAATTTCTTATAATATCCAGCCATACCACAAATCTCATCAGTTGCTATTTACTGATAGGCACAGGGAGTTCATAAATAGCCTTAACCTTAACTTTTATAGGTCTTATTTGACCATATCCCACAACATCTCATACAAATGTAACACAAGCAGGGCAAAATTCACTTTTGCTTAAGTCGATTGTCAAATTTACTGCACTAAGTAATTAAAAAAACTTCCGGATTGTTTCCATGTGTTCTTTCCTGGTGTAGCTGTACACGATGACGATATCAATGTAAGTATCACAATTTCCTATATCGGATCTTATCATATTCATAAAACGTTGGAAAGAACTTGGGGAACCCTTCATCCCAAAGTCCTTCTGGAGTCACGAGTGCAGAAATTTTCTTTGCTATCTCCTTTAGTAGAATTTGCCAGAATCCATTAAAAAAGTCAAACTTTTTGACATATTTGGCATTTCCAATTCTGTTAATGTAGTCATCGATTCTGTGAATTGGAAACGAATCTTTCTTACTGACACTGTTTACTTTTCTGTAAACAGTACACATACGGAAAGTCTTATCTGGTTTCGGCACTAGAATACATGGTGAACTCCAATCACTTTTATTTGGTTCGATGAAGTCATTATCCAGCAAATACTGAACTTCTTTTTTCAAATAGTCTTGTTTGAGAGGATTCGTCCTATAAGGATTGTGTTTTATGGGCGTAGAATTTACGATTTCAGCGTCGTAGCAGATTTTATTTGTGGAATATCTGGAAGTTACGAAGATTAGTCCCTTTAAAGTCACCACTATCCGATTTCTGGTCTTTGTTAAAATGTTGTGTGTGTGTGTGCGTGTGTGTGAACGATTTCAATAATGAAACAAAAAAGCGTGATCAAGCAAAATGTAATATTGGCAATGTGCAAAATTTGCTTATTCAATGAAAATGAAAATTATCAAGTGATGAATTTACTCAAGTCATGAAATCACGCGATGTATAACATCAAAATGAACATGTAGCATTATCCATGTTTGATAACAAGCGTTTTTTTTTTTTTGTTGTTAGACAACGTAAATAAATTACCTTACCGGTCAGGTCATTAACTTGTAATACGATTGGTGTTCAAATATCGTTAAAAGTTTGTTTCTTTTATTTTATATTAAAGCATCCACAACCCTCTTTTTGTAACGAATAACATTGCTTTCCTTCCAACACAATTTCCAATGCTTTTTGTCTTTGCTGTAAAAATCCACCCCACCCCGTGCATTCTCTCTGATATCTTAAATATACAGTTATTAACTTAGCACGATGACCCATATTAATATTTGTAAAGATCTACAGCTAAAGATCCACAGTAAAACCATTTTGATTTTATTAGTTCACATCGTCAAGAGCACCACGAAAGGTACTAATACAGTGCGTGCTTTTAAAAATGGGCGTTCACTGAAAAAGAATTTTAGTTGTCTAAAAGTCCATTTTGCTTTGAGCTTGTCCGCTGTGAACTGCGAAAAGAAGCTAGAATGGTTAGCTTTACAAAATCTGTAATTTCCATGGTCGATGGTGGACCAGTTGTAAAAACTAGATAGTTTTGTCAAACGCATGTTGTAGGCAACAGCAAGAGCAGAACTTGATGTCGCATGATAAATTGTTTTGTTTATTTTTATCTACTTTCACTCAACTAAACATTTATGTTATTGATAAAGTTAACACATATGTAGTAATAGATTATATATTGTCAAAATATCTTCGTCTCTAGAGAGTGTTACGACTCTATGGTCTTAATCTAAGTAACAGCAAAAAGCAAAACCAACACGTCTAGTAAATTTCAATAAATAATTTATTTCTCAAGTGAACATTTAAAAGGAACTTATAGTATTGTGAATTAAATTACAAATAATCTAAAATGTTTAATCTGAAGTCCAAAGAATAGATTGTTCCAAATGAAGTATAGTGATGTTCCGAATTAATTCCAGGTCTTGAATGCGGTGATGTACAAACAGCCTTGAATGTATCGATGTGCCATCAGTCTTGATATATCAGAATGATATAATCCACAATATCTTTGAATGAGTTCACAATAATACACAAGCAATGTTTGAGTCTGAAAGTCTATGTGCAGTTTCTAATTTCAATGAATAATTAAAATAAATAATTCCTCTCACATTATAAATGAACACAACTAAAAGACTGATTCCACTAGAAAGATGTTACAGTAGGAATGAATAATTCGGATGTATGTAACCTTATATAACAAAACTAAGATACAATAAGATGACCATAATAAGGTCAGGTCTGTATACTTAATTTTTAGGAACCAACTTGACAGAAATCAGACAATAGAATTTCCAAGGGGAAAACCAATATAATGAAATCAAATCCAAGAAAAAAGCGTTCTCTACAAGTGATCTTTACAAGCCCCCCCCCCCCCCAATAATTGGTTTTAGATGATCTGATAAATATATCAGATCAAATAGATCTTGTAGAAACTAAGAAACAGTTTTATACGGAATTGTATAAAGCAGAATTGCTCAACTTGAAGTCGATGATACTCAAAAGGCTCCAAATATATTATTATCAAAGTTTTCAACTCAGTAGATCGTCTATTAACAATTGACTAATATGGCGAGTATTTAAAATGGAAGAAAAATGGAAAAAGTTCTGGTTCAGATGGATTCGTTATGTATGTTTATAAATTTTAGGGGTAATTATCAAGAGTGGTTTCTCTGCAGATAAAAAAAATTATAGATATACTGTCACTGTAAAAAAATATTAAGATTTATTTTACTCAAGGAATGATTATATGTTTACCAAATTACGAGAAAGAAGATATATTAAAAATAGTCAACCTGTATCTCTTTTAAATGATGACGATAAGATAGCTTCGATAGCTATTGCTTTTCCATCAGCAATCAGTGATATTCTAACGAATTCATGAAAGATAGATTCAGCGGAGAAAATACGAGGCTATTATAGGATAGCATGCATCAACGAAAGTAGGTCTGGTTTGTTATTGCTATTAGACTTTGGGAAAGGCTTCAATGAAATAACTCGCGCTTTGTAGGAATAACTTTACAAACGTTTAGCTTTTGAGATTCTGTTTGTAAGTGGTTCAAAATTATTCTGCAATAACTCTGACAGCTGTGTTAAAATAACGAACAAATGTCATCATTCTTGAAATTTGAAAGAAGCCCTCTTTCTTGAGATCGCTTGAGTCATTTTATAATTGGTGCTGAAATTTTAGCGATAAATCTGAATCAAACTGTAAATGTACAGGTAATGATCTTTCATGTTACTGAGTATAAATTTGATGAATATGCGGATGATGCTTTTGTTCTTCATAATGGATCTCAGCTTTGGGAAAATGTTCCCCGACCCAGCAGCCAAGCTCTTACAGGAACAATGAAGAAAAAATTACTGGTCTATTTTGTTTGAAAGCATACCGAAACTGATGCCTTTGCTACTAGAAGTGCGATGTAATCTAAATAAGCTGTTCATATTAGAAGAAATATAAATTCTGCAGAACTGTTTATATATTGTAAGGATAGAAGCTTTGTTTCGAAAAAGACTGTTTTGCTGTCATTGACTTGGCTATAGTCCTCAATTGTTAAGGCCTTTACATTTGGATAACGCTATTACAGTAGTGGTAATAACTTTGATTGTTTCTATTATCTTTATTTCATCTCACATTTTTGCATGTGTAACTTGAAACAATGTCTGCAATATCCTTTACTCTTCCACTCATTGTTATGTGTGTGTGTGTGTGTTCTTTCGAATTTAGCGGATACTTTATATCCATAAGATACAAAGCTGAACATTTAAAGAAAGCAAGAAGTGTCTGCAGACTAGCTAGAAGCTGAAACAACACCAAGCGGAACACATTCACGCCGTTAAACGTCGCCTATTCTTCGATGTTAAAGCAGAATGATAAGTGTTGCTTCATTTTACGGATATTCCGTGTCCCGCGAGGTGTCCTGAAGAGAAAAAGTTGGTCAGATATGTCCTTTTGAAATCGTCTTATTCGGGTGTTTCTTCAAAACATCAATATATTGTAAAGTTATCTGTTATGTATATCTGTATTATGACTACTAATTTCATAATAACGATTTCAGTACGAGTCATTTAGTTAATGGCATTTTTTACTGCTGGTATTCTAATATCAAAGTTTGCACTTTTAAACATGAGTCATGTAGTGCTAACGTTGATTTCTTTTTAGGTCAAGAAAATATCTCGTGGTCGAAAAGGACATATGTTCTCATAGAGGTCATGGACTTTTTTGCAAAGGACCCTAACTTTGTTCCTGATTGGCTAGATTGGAATAGCTGACTTGTTTAATGAATTTGAGTATTTCGAAAATATAAGTAATTTACTTTAAATTTTCCTGTTATGTTATATTGCTACTGCGTATGATCTTTCTATATAAAAGGATTTTTATACAGAACATTTTTCATTCTTGACATTACACTGGACTTAGAAGAGAAACATTAAGTAGTTTGATTTATTTAATTTAATATCATTTGTTGGAACCGCAGTGCTGTACCATTTATTCAAACATATTCGGATATTAGTAGCTGAATGGATTTAGACTGAAATATTCAAGGACATTTGGTTTTAAACTTCCATTGGATTTACTGTTAATCATTCAAGGACATTTGGATTTTTAAACACTGTTCTCTTCTGTGGTGTTGGTAGATAAGGACATCGCAGTTTTCATTTGGAGTATCTTTGGAACGTATTCGGATTAACTGGACCTATCGGAATTAATAGAACATTTAGGATTTAGAAATTTATTAACCATTGTAAGTTATTTTGAATTCTTTCACTTTGTATTTTAGAGAAATAAATTTATATTTTGAATTTGACAAACTTGCTGGTTATCGCTCTTTCTTGTTACGTAGTTTAAGTCCTAGGTCGTAACAAGACATATACTGTGTGGATATTTTGTCCATGATTGTAGATTGCAATGATCATTTGCAAACAACATATTACATATTACATAACTAATTTGTGACTGTAGATCATAATTTAAGCTAATGGTCATTTGTAAACTATACATAGTTTGTTTACTTGGGTTCGGGTTCCCATTCTTGATTATGGCCTTCGAAGGTTCAAGATAATGAAGCTCTTAACAGTTTGGGGTAATTTTCCGTTAGTATGACTGAATTGTATTGCGACATATGTCAGGTGTGGATTTACTGCAACATGTGCCAGGTGGGGATGTACTGAGTCATAGATCAAGTAGGTGTGTATTTCGACACAGAACCGCGAGGATGTATGTAAGGATAAAAACGTGAAATTTTTAAAAATCCCTAATCTTATTCCTATTTGAATTTCAGCCTGCAGAAGAATTTACTGTTGTGTTTATATTTAATTTGAAAGGAATCATTTATTTAAAATTTTTATTGGCATTGCAAAGTGCTCAATGACTACTTGGACTAAAACATATTTTGGGATTATTGTGAATTCATTCAAATACTTCCTGGATTCTATAATTGTGATACATCAAGTTTGCTGGCACATCAGCATATTCAAGGCTATTGGTATATCAGCACAGTAAAGACATGGAGTTCATTCGGATCATTATGTTCTTTTGGACTTTTGATTAATCCTTTAGGATTATGTAGGATTTAATTGACAATATTAAAGTACTTCTTAAATTTTCATTTTATAACGTGGAGAATAAAATCATTTGCTTAATTTTGCTAGACTTGGTAGTCTTGCTTTTTCTGTTAATTAGTTTAAGACCAGAGATTTGTAACAAATTAAACTAGTAATCAATGCAAACTGAAGTAATCACAATTTGAAATACAAGTGAAGTATCTATCACTGTTTGAGGTACTTATTCATCATTCAGTTTTTTTCATAAACTGTATAATTTGTCAATGGGATGTCCTGTGTCCGTTGCTTTCCTGCAGAAAGAGCTAAGTCCATCAAGAATGTTCATTGCTGTGTGTCACAGAATGAATTTCATCAGCTGACAACAATATTCTCCACTATTCAACATGCCTGCATCATAGGCATATGCGCGCTTGTAAACAGCCAGCACATTAGCATGTGTAGGGTCCTCAAAACCTCAGTATACAGTTATATTCTTGTGGCCGATTATCGATCAACAATATACAGTGGTATATTATTGTGGCCCATTATCGATGAACAGTATACAGTGTTATACCCTTGTGCCCCATTATCGATCAACAGTATACAGTGGTACATCCTTGTGGCCCATTATCGATCAGCTATGTTCCTTGTCCTTGAAGTATCGCATTTATGTTTTTGTGAAAATTTAAATATTGTTGCATATTAATTTAACTTGTGTAATAGATATGTGTTATTGTTATTTAATTTTAATGCCTCGTCATTAGATGAAAGGTATTTTACGTTAAGATTTTGCATCTATGAATAAACATCAACTTTAGCAGCAAAGAGGGTGAACAGACTCTAATTGGTTGTCCGTTATTTACGAAAAATAAAGGCTCATACAAAGGCTGAAAATACAAGGTTAATAACGCCAAACCGAAGCCTCTAACCGATCGAGAGTCTCTCTAAATTGTGTTAGCTCATTTTGTTACTTTATCGTTGACGCTTGTGTTTTCAAATTTTTATGCGTGTTCATTTACTCGTCGGACACTCACTGTTGGTCGTCACCCTTTCTGCTGCTGTAATTAAATGATCATAATATCAATAATGGAACCACACTCAGCACGAGAAAAATGTTGAGGCAATTAAGAAATATCTTCCCGTCCGTGATTCTGTCAAGCAACAACTACAAGCACGTCAGGAGTCTCAGGTGGAATTTGCAGAAGGTGCAGAACAACTATTTAAACCAATTGTCGAACCAACAAAGAAAATTGTTACAGCAACTGAGGCAAAACAAAAAGCTCTTGAAACATTGCCTGTTGATATTGCTGGGCGTCTTTGAGCAACTCGACCACCATCCCGGTAACCTCCTCAACCACAATATGAAGTTCAACCACAACCTGAACTACCAAAAACCAGAACCAAGATAATAGATAAATTTACGCCTGAAGGTATTACCGCCATTAAAATAATTGATATTGCCGCGTATGGATATTATCAGCGAGAAAAATTTGTAAAACCTGAACATGTTGATACTCTGAAATCTGGCGATTGGATCATGGATGTGTTTCGCATTGCTACTGATACTCCGCAGATCAGATCTGAGAAAGATATTAATCAGTTTGAACTTTTTAACCAGGCAGTATGCGAGTATACAGAACAAATGAAACAAGCAAGAATAGAAAAGGAAGAAGAAATGAAGCAGAAACTTGAAAAAGCAAGAGCACAACGAGAACAAGAACAACGAGAACAAGAAAAACGACTACGACAACAAAAACGAGAACAACCACAACGAAAACGACAACAACAAAAACAAATGAGGAAGAAGAATGGCAGGATGCAAGTTCTACCCCCAGTGCTATTGAAAGTGGTATTGGTACAGGTACCAGGGGAAGTGGTCTTTTTACACTATGTCCCGATAACGTCCTTGCCGATGTTGAACGATTAGAAATTCTGATTGGCGGAAAACGAGCCGGTAATAATTCCCCAGAAATCATTAATGAGATAACATCGATTTGTCAACGATTATTTACAGGCGACATATCATGGACATTAATGTTTATCGGTCTCTCATTGATGAAATCTTTGATGATACCACAGTGATTAAAGGTATGCAATTGGAATAAGATGATCATACATAATGCTCAACGTGGACCAATCATGGTCAGGGTGATGAATTCGAGATTACCAACTTATAAAGCGATCTACGGTGATGGATTCGGCGATGTTGTTCAGGGTTTATTCAGAAGGTTAGTCCCAAAAGCAATACCGATTGCAAAGCAACTGTCAATGCAAGCCATTGACGTTGTTCGTGAAAAAGGTATTGGTGCTGTTGGTGATGTTGCTAGCAAAGCATTCTCAGCAATCAAGGATAGACTAGCACGATTGATACGACGAAAACCTCAGTCAGTAAAATTAACACAAGACTAAACGATCTTGTCAGTGGAATTCCTGATAGCGTTAAAAATCTAATCTGATTAAAATTCCTCACAAGCATATCATCCAACAAGTATACACAGTATCATCAGGATCAGCAACATGGTCACAGCAAAATAAAACTATCAAAATTTAGGATTTTTACCACATATCCATGGCGTCATTCAACCGATGATTTTTCTGGGACTGTGCCTATTGTGTTAAATAAAGATGCCGAAGAAATATTTATACTGGAACCATCGGATAAAAAATTAACCGCAGCGTCTTACTGGTGGTGTCTGGAATTTGTCGCTGAAACACCTCAATTAATTACTTAATAAGAATATAATGATCGACGCTAACCAACACAGATACATTCAAGTATGTGAGTGGCAAGCCAAACTGAAAAATATCGTTGACGAGTACACAGTAGAAGTAAACAAATATCGCAGACGTGTAGTTGTCGTTGACGTAGTTGTGTATTCAGCATCCGCTATCATCACTGGAACTGGTGTATTGCTATCAGCAGCAACGATGACGTCGCCAGTATTTGTAACAATTTATGTTTCAGCTGCAACAACAATTGCTGGTATTCTTAATATCATCACACAAAAAAAATATCGACGTGTACAAACGCAAAATTACATGAGTACACAATAAAACTGCACGGGGCAATGCTAGCATACTCTAAACTATCATCGTTGATTTCATCGTATCTCAGTGATGGAATAATATCAGATAACGAGTTCACAGAAATAATCAAGATTTACAACGAGGCATTAGTAGATGGAGATCCAGAAAAAAATCCTGATTTAAAATCCTGATTTAAAATAATAATGTCGTCATCGCAAGAACTACTACAACAGATCGCCACTAATACAGCACCATCAAAAACCACAATGATATCAGCAAGTTCAACCAATCCTGAGTTCAGCGTGGTTTTTCCAAATGCGATTCCAGCCAAAGAAAATAGCGCTAGCACAATTACGAGTTTATTATAGTTGGCCAAATATCAGATCGAAATTATTCGGTGGAGTACCCTCATACAACTAGCTGATATTTGCAAATAAAAATAACCAGATTGAACTCCAGATTGGCAAGTTGTAAGTATACCCACTGGCAGTTATCTAATAGAACAACTCAACGATGAATTCCAGCGCAGAATCAAATCTATAACGTGCAAGGAATCCAAGATAGCAGTTACTGTTCACTAGCCAACGCTGTCGGCCGCGATAGAAATAAATTCAACCGATTACGCCGTCGATATATATCAATCATTGATCAGATCTGTGTTAGGGTGGCCAGAAATTCCACCGGTTTATCAAGGACCACCAGAACCAACGTCGGCTGATTATACCACAAACGAAAATTTTTTATAAAAGTTCCAAAGTATCGAGCAGAACACCCATTGGTACGTGATAATTTTATTTCACCTTATGACGGATTATTTTCACTTTATTATTATTTTATTTTCGGTCAAGGACCAAGAGACGGTAATTTACATTATATCGACAAGGACTGGATTGAAAGTATCACTGGGAAAATTACCGCTGAGCATAAACGAGTAAGTGATGATCTGCGAAATTTATTTATTTCTATGGCACAACATTACAACGATGATACAAAACAACATATCATTGAAACAATACAAGACTTAAATCAACTTGCGGCGAATTATGACATTAACAACAACAAAATAATCCATGGGATAATCGATAATCATCATGGGATAATCGATTACCACGTATAGTTATGGATACCACTAGTCCGTTTTGTAAAGAAGATTTCAGAAAGATATTCCTCGACCATTATAAAATAACTGAACAATTACAAACATTTATGATACCTGAATTTGACTCTGCCGAGTTAAAAAAATCAGTCAATGATATCATCGATGAAAACTTTCCAAAAGTACTTGCCGCATGGAGAAAAACAAACCCGCCAGCAGGTATTCTCAAACACAGCAACGATCCATACGGGGGTGGCCGTCATATATCACCGGGCATTGGGAATATTACATCGACGATCGCGGTCAATCTTGTATATGACGTCATTGATGGCAGCTATCAAGTGGACCTTGAAAAATCCAATCAGGCCCAGCAAGGATACATTTATATACATTTACACCTCAAATCCCACCAGGATATTTGATTGTATTTGAGCCGATAAATCCTGTTTATATGCGACATCATAATCCGCTATTATCAAGGATACCTTTCAAACTTACTGACCAAACTGGACACTTGTTGTATTTGAGGAATGAATCATTGAATATAAATCTTTATGTGCGTTCGTAGAACACCAGGAAAACAACAACAACAAAAAATTGTCAAATAAATTATCTGAATCTGATTCTGAATAAATATTATCAGAATAAAAAATAAATATTATAATCTGATTCTGAATAAATATTATCAGAATAAAAAATAAATATTATGATCTGATTCTGAACAAATATTATTATCAGAATAAAAAATAAATGTTATAAAATGATTCTGAATAAATATCAGAATAAAATAAATATTATAATTTGATTGTGAATAAAAAGAACCTGAATAAAAATAATTTTGTTTTAATATAGTCAGAAATGAATTATCCCTCTTGTTTAGCTGGCACCACAGTCATGTATACGTATTTTCGAATCTTCGTTGTTGTAATGATTGAAAGTCAAAAATAATTTTGTTAGGATTAAGTTGATCAGGCAATTTTATACCGTCATGTTGTAATTTTTCAGTCGCAGAAATAATAGCATTATTATTTTCATAATTCATTATATAATAAATATTTATTTAAATCAGAATAAAATATTTTCTGAATCAGAGTAAAAATAATCAGAACAATAAAAAATATTAACAATAATCATAATAATAAAAAAATATTTCTGAATCAGAATAATAATATTTCTGAATATAAAAATAAAAATCTGAATCAGAATATAAATAAACAGTAGCAACGATGATCGGTCACCATTCCACGGGGTCACTTGATTTTCAGTAAAAGCCTTTACCATGAGGTCCTTTTTTTTGGGTCCTTCCATTGATTTTGTAAAGGCATTTCTTATGGCCCACAGACACCCCATGAAGCTTTTATCTTCCGGCGATATTCTTTCTGAATGTTCTTGTGTGGGATACCCTTCAGTGAGGTCACAAGGTTAAGAGATCACATCACCCTACTGTTTATTTTTGGACGACACAACACATTTATAAATTTAACTATAGTAGTATATTTACAGTATTATATGCAAGTACGGCACAACATATAATCTTAACTATAGTAGCATAATTACAGCATTCTATCCAAGTACGGCACAACCCTCATGTGAACTCCTAGATTGCCAAACGACATTCTAGCAAGTTCAGAGGGTGACGAAATATTTACATATACTTACAGTATATACATTTATGTACAGACACAAGAAATATTTACAGTATATACATTTATGTACAGACACAAGAAATATTTACATATATGCATTTATATATAGTCATACATACACACAAACGGGGCCTTCTCTACGTTCAACAGATTTCTGTACACCCTCCCCCCATAATCAACCCCGGGGAATACAAAAGTGCACCCACCACGTGATGACATGGTGGGAGAGTGTATTTTTCTCTGTTGAATTTCGAGGAAACTGGGCGGAGCACCACTATATTAAGAAAAACTTGGCAATAATCGCCCTCCATCGACAATATGTCAGTCACGGGTATTGAACTCATGACCTCGAGTACGAGAATTTGACACTCTAATACTGCGCCACCGACTCTCCTTACAAATATACGTTTCAGAAATTATTACGAAGTTACCTATGCTGAATAAATAAACTGCAATTTATTTTGATTTCTAAAATAAATCTGCCGGATGTTGTTGGGAGTTCTGTAAACAGATGTTGCGTGGCCTACTAAGCGGCGGCTGAGTTTACATACATATACATTGAAGGTCTAAAAATAACTTGCCTGGAATTTACGCAAGATAATGTACATCAAATTTATAAACGATCTCAATTTATCAGGAGATTCAAAAGGTGTAAAAATCATTTTCTGTTACAAATTATACTGATCCACTGACTACAGACAAATAAGTTACTGAATATAAAACACACACACACACACACACACACACACACACACACACACACACACACACACACACACACACACACACACACACACACACACACACACACACAAATCGCTACAGTAATGTAATATTACGCAGTAACAAGCGGGACAACTGCTTAACTACTCTATCAAAGAGAGCTTTGCTTTACGGAGTTATCTCTCTCTTTATGTGTTTGATATTTAAATATAATTCGCTGGTTATATTTATTTGAAAATGCCGATTTGGTTATATTATTGGCGACACGATATACCGAAGCTGGGTTAATACCAAAATATTTACAAGCTGCACTTGTTGATTGAAATATAATTTCTTCGCCTGTCTCTACATTTATAGACTTAATAACTCTTGCGCTCTTATATTAATTATTACTGCTATTTTTTTCCAAAGTTGCCTTCTAGAGCCAGATTTGATCTTGACAAACTGCCGAAACCTAAATTTAGTTTTTCGATGAAAGCTCTGACTTTGGTGAATAGTGATATAATTGATCGTATCAGTAAAGCCAAGAAGGTATTTCGCGACGATGGTGCAACTCATGTGTGGTCAACATTTAGAATCAAAAATGTTGTCGATGCTACAATGAATGATTCGCGCACAGGAAGAATTATTAGCCATCTCGACGATCAGCGATATATTATTCTAATAATATTTATTGTAGAGACAGACGACGACACTTGGATTATCCGTGACAAACGTGACCCTGTCCGTGTACACGTTGGAAGTAACATCGTCACGTTAAATAAAAATTCCAAACCAGGAACATTGACTGGTATTGACAAACCGTATTATGAACGAGTGTATCCTGTGACTGCAGTTGTTTATGCGTTGTATCCGATAAATAATAAACCTAACTTTGATGATCTCAAACCGATGAAACTATCAAAGATAAATTGTGTAGCTGAGCGAGTTATAGAACACTTAAAAAACGCAATACGTGGAAACGGTTTAACGGATTTACGACGTAAAAATTACGTGGGCAGAAACAGTTAAAGATACCGGAGCGTCTATCAGCGACGTTGCTGAAATAGAAAAGAAATATTTAAATTTCCAATTACGGTGCAGATATTAACCGGAGAGATTTTATACAAATCGAAATGTGAATCAAGAGGAGCTCGATAGAAATTATTGATCATAACTCACATGCATGGACGTCCGCGGTAACAATATTTCCACGAACAGAACTGTTAAATTTTATGATGATTATATATTTGGTTTTATCAGCAAGATCAGTAAGAATGACCCTGTATCACTGTGGTTATTTCAGAGTTCAGAATCCGTGAACTATGATCAGTTCGTACGACCTAGCGGAGAAAGTTTTCGTGCAGAATCACTCCACAAAGAAATGAAAAATCTTGCTTTGAAATATACTAATGACGATGTCAGGGTTGGACAATTACTGAATAATTGCTTTACCGTTCCATCAGTTGCTGCCCCCGCTGCTCAGAAGAAAAATTCAGGGTCACCGACAAGATCGGAATTTCTTGTTGATGTCCAACGCAGCTGCGTCGAATACAGACACGGCGGATTGTGGAATAATAAATACGATTACAACGACGTTATCTCAGTTGATATGGTTGCATGTTATCCTGGAAGTTTCTTGGATACGGAGAGTGTTCTGAATATTTTAAACAATTTGGACATCCAACACACGAGATGACCAGAGTTGCGATAAAAGGACCCCTGCCAGATTTTGATCTGACTGGATTCGCCTGTATCGAGTCGTTTTCGTTTACGGAAAATCTCCATCCGATTGTTTATACGTGGTTTGGAAGACATTTCTCAGAAAACTATTGGGCTCCAATAGTACTATTACGATATATGCTTGATAATAAAATTTTAATATCGTTGGTTGTAAGTGAAGCGATAATATCGTATCACTGACAAAAACAAATCTGATTGCTAAAACCCAATGAAATAATTACCCATAATCCCGACGAAATTGATCATAAAAATAAAGTTGCAAAAGATCTCGGCAGAAAAATAATCGGTAAGTTTACTCAGGGTGGTTCATGCGATCATAAACGAAGTTGTACAAGATCAATTATGAACGATGCCGAACCCGATTTTACAATTGCTGATACAATGGAGAGAAGCACATTTATAAGTCGAAGTCATACTTGGTTGTCGGATGGAACTAAATTAGGTACAATTATGAGCTATACTGATGGTGAGTTACCGCAGTTTACTCATTTGACATCTTCGATGCTCGCGTACGTTTCAATAAATTTATTATCGATGAAAAACAGATTTCCTGATACCGCGGTTAGAATTGCCACAGATGCATTTTATATAAGTAAGAAATATTTGGATTTCCTAGGTAAATTAATTGGCGCTGGTGAATGGGGATCATGGAGAATAAAACAAGAAAATATATCTAGTTATTCTGAATCTGCCGACGTTGAAATTAAGAAAACATACTACAAGAATAGCAATCAAGTATCAAAATCGTTAGTACCATCGGTATATGATCTTGTGACCAGACATAAAACCGTTTACCTTAATGGGTGTGGTGGTTCTGGTAAAACAACGCGTGCGATTGAACATTTAATTGTTCAGATATGATTGTTTTCACACGCACACACAGACTCGCCAGAGAAATGAGCGAACGGCGAGTAAAATCTCAAACTTATCATAGTTTCTTCCGATGGTGCGGAGACGCATGGACTCCATCGCGGATGGGTGAAAAATATATCCCTAAGATTATTATCTGGGATGAAATTTGTACGGTATCGTTGGAAGTATTAAAAATATTTCTTGACTGGTTATTAACGAAAAATACTTCTGTGATAATGTGTGGTGATCATGGTCAACCTCCACTTTTTGTTGGACAGTCTCCGCACGAGTGGTTAAAAACGTTCGTAGATTATTATGGGGAGACAACTGATGATCATAGAGCTATGGATGAACCACTGAAAAAAATTTAAAAGCTAATCAGTCTGCAGCCAGATAAATACAGTGTGAGATAATGCGTAAAGTAATTCCCGAAACTACGATGAGTGATTTTCGGGGTTTGTGGAGGCCTGCTGATTTGATAGTTTCAACGAGAAATATAGTTCGTGATACACTTCAAAAACAATTATTTCTGCTACACAAGGAAAATTTGTTGGATTTACCTGTACCATTATGTTATCGCCCAGCAGATACTCGACGACAGAATATCGATGTTGAAATTCCAGGTTGCGGTGATAAACAAAATCTTATGTTAAATGATATTGTTTTAGTTCCTGTCAGTGCTGTTGAGAGCGCGTTAACGATGGCTAAAACTCCGTGGACGTTAGGATACGCTATAACGATTCACTCGTCACAGTGATTAACTATTTCTGATACAAATATCTGAATTGTCGATGATAGAATCGAGTGGTCAAATTTAGTTTATCTCGCAGTGTCTCGAGTTAGAAGAATATCTCAGCTGCGGAGGTTTATCATAGACAATAGCGATAGTGATGATGCAGTTTATGATGTCAGCGACGAAAGTTGTCAAGAAAAAAATATTTCTTTATAAGCAATGTGGCAAAAAAAGTAAACGCAATTTTGATATCGATGCTGAATTTATTATGACACTAAAAGAACGACAGAATAATCATTGTGCGAGTTGTGACTGTAACATGTTGTGGCAGTATTCGAATAATGATCTAAGACAGTTTTGCCGTGGATAGAATTAATAATAGTCTTGGTCACGCACGCGAAAATGTGATGTTGACCTGTCTTAAGTGTAATCGACGTCGAGGAGCCAGTTTACAAAAGTGAACGCGGTGGTAATTGTGTGTCTTCAGGAATTACTTGTAATTGTTCGTATACAAATCCACGCTGAGGAGCAGTTGAATCTAATCTGTAGATAGCAGGTCTACCCGTGGTTTCTTACCACGCTGGAGATTTTATGTGTGGTCACACTCCAAATAGGATCAATTGCCCTTTTTTTTGCCCCCTTCAAGTTCACCAGGTTTATATAAACATCTTACAGTCACATTACCTAGTACTGGTTGAGAGAAAGAGTCATGTCGTTGTATTGGTATATATTTCTTAGTGATCGCATTGGTAGAATTCATAGAAGTTGCACGAGTAATTTTGTTATTTAACGCAACTATCACGCTTGATAATCTTGCAACCCATTCGCGAGATCTCTTGTCTTTCTGAACTATTTCCTTCGCATACTGGTATACAAATAACCGCTCAGCAAGTGTTCGGTTAAATCGTTCAACGATTGCCTGATCGCGATGAATTGCGGTATGTCCTCGTCTGATTTTAACGTTATGTTGCTTCATCAGAGATGATACTACCCCAAGAAATTTTTTGCCAGGATCAACCTGTAGCAGTTGTGGCCATCGCAAGAGTCCTCGTTGATAAATTCGTTCAAAAGCAGATGCAACTTCAGTTGCTGTTTTTGTTGATATTGGTTCTGCTTCTTTATATCTACTTGCAACGTCAACAACAGTTAACGCATATTTGTATGTGTGTGATTGGCGTCTACCAGTTTTAACAGTATCGTGAGGTAAAAACAAAATATCTGCTTGATGAACTTCATTGGGAGTGCTGACATCAAAATGTGCGTACTGAATTTTTTTAGGTGGACGTAGATAGATTTTGATATTGCCTATCGTGCTAACCAATTTGCAGCAACAGAACGTGTGACATTTGCTGCATCAGCAAGTTTTCCAATCGTTGCTTTATCTCTCCAATATCCTCCTGGGCTATAATAAACCGATTCCATTATAATAATAATAATCGGCTGATTAATTACCAGCCCCTAGCACTAGTTTACCTTTCACCGCAGATTTTACTAGGAAGCTAGCAAGTTTTTCTCTGAGAGATTTATTTTTTATGGAATTTAACGAGTGAATCAACTTCACGTCAGCGATGTGGTGCTGTTGTAAATCTTTATTTTTATACGCAACATTATGAATGTGGCATGCTTGATCAATCGCATTTATTGGATACTCTCCAGGTTTTGGTTGGTCTCGTTCGTCAAGTCGAATATCAAGACGAGTTCCAGGACCACAATAATTGTACCCATGAAGTTGTTTTTCTCCTGGGTATTTAGCCCATGGAGTCCCTGGTAATTTTCCCAGTGAAGCAGCGATATCACCACCCCTGACATCCGTCAGGCGAGACGAAATAAATTTGTATTTACTCCTAAGACAGGTCCCAGGTCTGAATATCTCTAGATTCTGGTGCTGGCCTGCCAGTGTTTGCTTTATCTGTTATCACCTTGCTATCAGCAAGTGTGAATTTCACTCATGTCAAATATAATTGCTTTTAGACTCCCAGCTAACTGTCCAGTTATAATGCCCCTATCTCAGTTCCCTGTGTTTGAAAGCAAGCTTTAAATGTGGTATTTCTATATTGTATTGGGCATAAGATTGAAGGTCTATATTTTGTACCAAAATAAGATTATCTGACAGTTGCTGTGATGTATTTGATTGACAGGCACTCCAAATATGTTGTCTGAATAGTTTTGTGATTTTTACAAGAATACTTAACGTTTTATCTTGAAGACACGGATTATGTAATATAATTAAGAATTCCAAGAGGACGAAATGGTAAGAATTCTGTATTATTTGCATTCATTTATAGTATCAATTCAGTTTAAGTTCAATAACAGTTCAATAGCAATAAGTTAAGTTCATTAACAGTGCTGTCTCCAAAATCCACAAATTAGAAACCCAGAGTTCATGTCGCTGTAATTCTCATGTTGGTCATTTATTTGTCTAATTGCAGTAAGAAGTACTTAAAGCATGATATTGTCTATGTAGGTATATTAGAAGCGTATCATCATTAGATAGTAGTACTTTATCGCTTAATGTATATTAGAAGTAACATAGATAGAGACTATGGTAATTAGCATGTATGTTTGTAAATGAGCATGGAGTTTATAAAAGATTGATAGTTATACAGTTGATCATAACTGACGCCAGCCATGTGTAAATAGCATTCAGGCAACAAGCTGAAGCAATTGATATAATGGGCATATGTGTTTGTAGTTTATATTTCTTTCCATCTCTCGTCTCCTTGATCAATCATAATTGTAGTCTTTTATCTTCCAACATATAAAATCTAGTACCAAAATTCTAACTTTATATTTTAAGCAAATATTTTGTTTGAATTACTGACATCAGATAGTTCAATAATTTCATTCTTCAACAGTTTTCCATCTGTATGCCGTCAATGGTGTCTCTGTCTTTCAATAAAATCGAAGATGGAACTTTCATAGCCATAGATGATCTTGTAAAATTCCTTAAATCTAACCATTCAATTCATGACATGAAACAAACTGTGAAGAAAGAAATTATTTTACAAGAATTACAGAGTCATGATACTAGATTAATCCAGAGAGAAGGAAAAAAAATTGGTTTCGTTGTCGTATTTTTTTTTTTCGATATATGCTTCATCACTATGATGACTTCCAGGTTTGCAAAGTGGTATATGATGAACTCTTTTAACAACCAACACAGCCTACATCTTCGAACAAATCGAACAAATCAGCATGGAACCTTTATCAACAACTAACGTCTGTTGAAATTTTAAGTTTGGGTCTGTATGAAGAAAAAATTAAAAGCTACAACCTGAGGGCGGAAGATTCCATCTTTAATTATTGATTATAAAACACAGTTCCACGACAGCGAAAGAAATAAAATTCAACTGTTTGAGTGGCACTATATTACTTTTTGTAAGAAAAAAGTGTCAGACTATGAAGATGAGCAAGAAAGTAAATGGGAATCTTTGGATTATGTAACGAGGAGGCAGAAACGGGTAAAGAACTCAATCAGTTGTGCTTGAAGGTCTGTCGGTGGAATATTGCTCGGATGTTTGCTGCTGATGCAATAAATAGAATTACTATCCATCTGGAAAGTATCCATTGACATGAGTAAATGAAAACCAACACAGAAAATGCATGTACAGACATACCTGCTCTTCAGCTTCAACATATCATATGTTTTCAGTGCACAACCAGGAATACACATTGGTATTGAATTACAGGAATTGCAAATTAATGTTGAACATAAGATGATATCTCTCTGACAGTTCGTGCCTCTTTGAAGAAAAGACACAATGTATATGTGCTTGTCATACTCTTCTTTCCCAAATGTTGCCTTTTGTCTGATGAGCATTTTCTTTCAAGAAGTCATGTCAAATCTAGAAAACTCCGACCCCCATTACATTTCTTTTCATCTTGTCTGGATGCCCATGATCTCCAAGAGGAATGCAGAATTCTTGACTCCTTTTGCTTTCAATGTTTTAAAGAGGAGAAACATTGGCTTGCAGACCCCTTAGATGTGAACCACTTTGAAATAATGAGAGAATGGTGCTCGCACGTTCCTTTAAAATTCCAGCGTTTATTAGAACAAACACTACTGAACAGAGGCAGCCTCAGGTGTCGATCATCAGATGATTTTTACACCTCAAAACTGACCTCTTTATATAGCCATTTTGATTCGTCATTCAAATACTTAATAGAAATTACAGTGGTCTCATACAAGATATTATCACAGATGAGTTGTTCATCAACTACTATAGCATCACATCTGGGATTTTTTTCATCACATCAGCTGCCAATATAAACCAAAGTCTGCGAAATGGAGACAGACGTCTCAAGAAAGAGGCAGTTCCAGAACTTTGTCACTTTAAAGAATATCTGAAACTATATCCACTATACTATGTAAAAGCACGTGACGTCTTGTTGTAATGGAGCAAATTTTTCTGTCGATCTCTGTAGAACACATTTAGTTGGACACGTGTACGATTAATTAGATTTATGGATATCTGCGCGCGTTTAAATTGCCATAATGCACGGATTGGTACAGTCTCTGTCATGAGTTTAGCGATTTTTGATTAAGGCTACGTTTGTTTAAACTGAACAGGAGGGGTCAATTTCTGATCGGTATGGAAAACTGTCATTTCTGAAAGTTACCAGGAATCAGTTGGGTAATCAAGGTTTGTCAGACGAACCGCATTGTTTCAGGAAGTTCAGGCTGGAAAACGTATTTCATCCAGATTGGTCACGCTGTGAATGGGGCGTGGTTTCACATGTAAGCTCTCAGTTTAACTGTGCGAAATAGAAAATTTGAAATCAGTCTGCGCTTTTTCTCTGAAGAGAAACGAATGTAAGAAGAAAATAGACTCCGAGTAATTTAAGAAGCATATTTACTCGTTAAATCATCCAGGGGAAGCAATTGTCTGGAAAAATTGACAGACACGTTCTGGAAGTGAGAGCTTGGGAAAACAAGGTATTTGCAACAATCTTATGTAATTCATTGATACTGCTATGATGATTTGTTTGATTTATTTGCTGGTATTTGCATGGATTTATTTGTGTAAGTTCGTAGATTTAATTTCTTGATATGGTATACCTGTGTTGAGTTCATTTATCTGAGTCCGTACAATGACATTTTTCTTTATAAAAAACATTGACGACATGTTTGAACGTATAGTCTCGTTTATTATAGGAAATTATGTATCTAGAATTTCATGCTTTATTTTAGTTGAGATGCGAGAATCCGTGAGAATTCTCCGACCTATATATGAGTTCACGTATGATAACCACTTGATTGTTGTTATAAATACAGTAGCAAGGAATTTCATTCATTTGTGTAATTGAGACTAGTCTGGAACTAATGTCTCGGTGGGATGTTGAAATAGCCATTTGTTGACCATTAATTTTGTGAAACTAGGTTGATACGGTCTGTCATGGCCAGTTAGACTAGATAGCTGTAGAATCTGTTTGAAATTAGGATAGAATTTATCTGACATAACGGGGGGGGGGGGAGGTATTGATCTATTCTCCCAGTATAATGTGACGGAAGATTTAGGTTGCTTATTTTTGTTATTTTGGAAGGGAGAGATAGCTCTACGATCTACGTTCTACGTATTGTGTATTACAAACCCAAAGTGGACACAAAGTTGGAAAGGGCGAAAGAGGCGAGACAACCTGTGAATTTGGAAAGAAACAAGGCAATGTTTTCGATATATTTCACTTGATCTAATTGGGGTGGGTGTTCTGTGTTTTGGTTATCGTTATCTAGAGGTGATCGCCGACGGTGTAATTTGCCCAGAACGAGTAAATGTCAATAGAAATTGTGAAATTTTCAGGTGGAATAGATAAAGAGCTGAGCAGGTATATAAAACAGAATGACACGAGCCCCCGTTACAAATAAAGACAAAATTTAATCAAAATTTCTAACAATAGAGTTCATAAACAAAAGTAATAATACATTACGATTGAAAGATAAACTTCTTTCTTTTTGAATTAACTTCTTCAACGATTTTTCAAATACAAAGAAATGATGATACCAATAGCCGATCTGTTAAGCGATAGAATTTAAATCATCATTAGATCAAGTGAAATATATCGAAAACATTGCCTTGTACAGTTTCATAACCTGATGGTCTTGATTCAGTCCAAAATTCCACAGCGACAATCCCTTTTGACTTCCTTGTGCCGGTAAGTCTGGGTCTTCTCCACTTTTGACTTCCTCGTGCCGGTAAGTCTGGGTCTTCTTCACTTTGACTTTCTTTCCAAATTCACAGGTTGTCTCGCCTCTTTCGCCCTTTCCAACTTTGTGTCCACTTTGGGTTTGTAATACACAATACGTAGAACGTAGATCGTAGAGCTATCTCTCCCTTCCAAAATAACAAAAATAAGCAACCTAAATCTTCCGTCACATTATACTGGGAGAATAGATCAATACCTCCCCCCCCCCCCGTTATGTCAGATAAATTCTATCCTAATTTCAAACAGATTCTACAGCTATCTAGTCTAACTGGCCATGACAGACCGTATCAACCTAGTTTCACAAAATTAATGGTCAACAAATGGCTATTTCAACATCCCACCGAGACATTAGTTCCAGACTAGTCTCAATTACACAAATGAATGAAATTCCTTGCTACTGTATTTATAACAACAATCAAGTGG